>OY744606.1:2570575-2713075 GCA_963556255.1 Allolobophora icterica | reverse complement strand
CTTTGAATCCAGAAAAAACATATACGAGAAGATCTACGTTCTTGATCCGTCTCCTGAACATGCACACACTAACGGACGCAGATATCTCAACCCGATGGGCGAAGAAGAAGTTGAAGTTGTCTTGGAGCTGTCCAGAAACTTCGCCGAGAAACATCCGGAATTCGTTGGTCACAAAAGAATCTCTACCGCTCAGCGACGGAGCAGCAAGAAGAAATTCAACTTCTACATGGAAAACGTTGTCCGAATGCACAACTTGTATCCAGACCACGTGATAGGTTTTGACACCGTTGGAGAGGAAGACACTGGCTATGCTCTACTCCACTACATCGACGAATGGCTGAAGTTGTACAACAGCACCACAGGCAAACTCCGAGTTCCTCTCTACCTTCATGCGGCTGAGACCAATTGGCCTGATGATCTGATGACCTCTGATATGCACGATGACATGGTCTCAACAATGATGAACACCTACGAATCCATCCTTCTTAGTTCCACCCGCATTGGACATGGCTACGGCTTCATCAAGCATCCGTACCTGCTAAGCCTCCTCAAAGAGCGAGAGATTTCCTTGGAGACTTGCGTCGTCAGTAACCAATTGCTCGGTTTCACTCCGGACATCCGTAACCACCCAGCCCAGCATTTCCTCCGCTACGGCATTCCGATCGTGTTGGGAGCCGACGACGCTGGAACCTTCGGGTACGACAACTTCACGGTTGACTGGTACGAAGCATTCATGGCGTGGGGCTTGGACCTGGAAGACCTTAAGACAATTGCCAAAAACTCATTGATATATAGCGGCCTGAATAAAAACGATAAGCAAGTAGCCATTGAGTTGAAATGGCAACCGATGTGGAATGAGTACATTATGAATATGTATGATTCAGCATGTGAAAGGGACTACGTTGAGGAAGCATCGCATGAACACAGACCGACAACATTTGCCCGGATCCTTCCGCTGGAAGGAGCGAAGACTGGAACGACAAAGGTACACGTCCTCGGCCGCAACTTTGAACGGGGAATCTGCCAAAACGTGGCGTGCAGGTTCGGCGACAGGATATCCCCGAAAGCTGTCTACATTTCGAACCAACACATTCTCTGCGAATCGCCTGATTTCGGAGACGAGCAGGAGCGCTCTGTGGGGGTCTTTCTGGCACTCGATGGGGTACACTTCGTCTCAACTCACTTCAACTTCACCTACAAGTATGATGCCATCAAGACGTCGACCACAACGCCGGATCATGAGCCGGCATCATATTCAGCTGGACAAAAACTTAGTCATGGATGGTTGATTCTTTTGTTCCAGATAGGGTATATCTTCACGAAGATAGTGTTCTGAAACCAGATATAACGGTGGGCGGCAGTAACAGTGTTCCGCTTGCTAATGTAAATGATATTGTAAATATCCGAAGTTGCTCAGCGCCGCACAAATCCTCAGAAAGGGACATGAGCTTATCGACGGCGCTACAGTATATCAAAGCAAGTTAACAAGAGAAAGACTGTTTGGTCGGTTTGGTGCGAGGTCAGAATTTGAGGGAGAGGTCAAGCAGAGGAGACAGCATGATGCTACGTTGGAAATCGTTGGTAGGGGATGGATGGTTGAGGAGCCGAATTAGTATAGGATTGCTTGAAAAGTTCGATTTTCAGTCGTTAGTGAAATGCTGCAATAGAAAGACAGACAGACGGACGGACGGACGGACGGACGGACGGACGGACGGACGGACGGACGGACGGACGGACGGACGGACGGACGGACGGACGGACGGACGGACGGACGGACGGACGGACGGACGGACGGACGGACGGACGGACGGACGGACGGACGGACGGACGGACGGACGGACGGACGGACGGACGGACGGACAGACAGTGAGACAGAGACAGAGAAAGCGAGAGAGAGACATAGAGGCAGAGAGATAGAGAGAGAGCGCGCAAGCGGAGTACTGGTGAGATTGGTAGGCGAGAAAGGGCAATGATGTGAAAGATCATCGTTACATCTGCGGGTGAAGGTCTTTTGAGACTTCGTTCCAAGGAGCCAGCGCAGAGTAGATTCAGGAGAGATTGCAGAATTTCAGTGAGGAGAAGAGTGGAGGCCGAACTATAGAAAGGTACAGCGAGTATATCTGAATCTGATCAGTATGAAAGAGTATATCTGCACGGTTAGATCTTAGATGGTTATTAGTTGACAAATACCTCTTGAAGATTGAGAGGTAAGCTTATGATGGGTGTTGCGTGTAATTTTGTAGTGGATGCATTGAGGGACTTTTAGCCAATGACGTGATTTGAGAAATGGGTATGTGGTGGTGTTTGGGCGTTTGGTTAGTGCACGAGTAAAGGCATTCTGGTTTGTTTGTAGACGCTTTATTCGATACGAGTCACTGTTGTAGAATAGGGAATTGCAATATTCGAGTTGGGATTGAACAACTGAGGCGAAATTGTCCAGGCAGTTCTACCATAACAGGAAACGAATCTCAATAAGAATCGGCCTCTGATGACACTTGTGTATATATCGATCAACTTTATAACTGCAGGCATTCACAACTGTTGAACAACATTCCAGATTTCGACTGAGTTAAGATGAATAACTCAGCAAAATAGCCCCAAATTAGGGCTTTAGGGCCTAATTGTTTTCAATTCATAAGACGGTATTGCTTAGGATTATAAGAAAGCGTTTCAAATGCATTCATAGATACTGTTGAGCTGTTATATGTTGTCGTTAATAACCGGTGGTTTTGTTAGCAATTGAATAACTGTTTCGGTTAATTTGCTCAATATATTCGTTTTCAGTTATTTAGTTTATCTTCTTTCATTAAATTTATAACATAACATAGCACAACATGTCATAAGATGACATAACATGACTTGACATAACATTAACATAAACATTGCATAGCATATATAGCAAGGGTTTTAAGTGGTTCAGAATACGCATAGTTTGTGTTAGAACCACTTCAAGTCAACCTGTAATGCTTAATAGCCCGTCCTTCCAAGCTTTCTCTTAAAAGTTGTGATGGTATCCACTGAGACAGTACTGTCGCCC
This sequence comes from Allolobophora icterica, assembly GCA_963556255.1. NCBI lineage: Eukaryota > Metazoa > Annelida > Clitellata > Crassiclitellata > Lumbricidae > Allolobophora > Allolobophora icterica. The sequence continues at coordinate 2,710,038 of OY744606.1, read as the reverse complement.
AAACCATTCCACAACTCCACAACTTTAGCACTGCAGCATTTCTGCCCTAATGTTCCCTTCGGTTTCTTAGACTTAAGGCAAGTATACAGTATACAGCTAACGTTTATGAAAGCTGCTTCAACATCGCAAGAAATAAACGAAGAACATTCCAGATCTAGGCTTATCATCCGTAGCCAACTTTCCTAACCACGTGAGTTCTTGTCTATGAACTCACCAAATATTGGCAAATAATAATAACACGGACAATGTCTAAAGCGCCGTAACGCGACCATGCCGCTACAAGGGCGCTGTAGACCTCACTTCTTGGTACCTCTACACAGGTCTTTCACTGAAATCTAAACACACTGCTCTTTCACAAATCCTATGGGTTCCTTCTCTTCCCCTTACCTCCCTCGATGCTTAAACTCTAAACACCTCCCACCTTAGTCGTCTGACTGTCTGCCTGATTGACGTCTTTGAATGTTAACCTGGAACCGTAATTTCACTGCTCCCCCGCCTGTCGATCATGATTTGACTAAGCACTTGTGAATAAACTGGTTCCCGCGATTGCACTTTTAGGTAGCTGCAGAAATTTCCAGATTACGATAACGATACGATGTCCTCCGACCCCGAAGTCCCGTTGACGACTCGGTTGCTCTGCACCTAACCGATTTCGGGCGGTCTAGGGTTGTTGCTCATGCAATCTCGTCACATGGAAATGATGGAAGACAAGCCACTGATCCGCCATGCAGCTGTGGCGCACATTGTCGATATCTGTCCGCAAACTCACTTCAGTGGCGAACTATTGGCTCTTCATCTCACTGATGGAAGCGCTCGGAACTGATCGGGTGCGAAACGCATACGTTAGAAGAATCCTGTCGTCTATACCCTGTGTTATAAGCTTCACACTCACTGTTAAACTCGGTTTAATCGTTAAGCATATATTCCCATACTTAGGCGGGGTTGAGGCAAATTAGCATACGGACTAACTATAGGTCTGCTGGCTCTCCAATCTCCATCCAGTCATTTTCTGCACATAAACCCGTTTACCACAGCAACGACTTTTAAAATCCGCTCTTCATCCAAGCGCGTTTCTTGTTAATTTTATTGTCACCCCACCGTTAGGCGGGGCTGAGATAAATTAGTCTATAGACTCATTGTAATGTTCCTCTCCACGGAAATCTTTAGTAAAAGGCGAAAGATTTATTCGTGGATTGAAGAGAAACCAGAGTTAAGGATATCCCGTTTTCCGATTTTACTTTAATGGTTTTGGAAACGTTTTAAAAGGTGTCTTTATGCAGAAGCTAAATTCTAAAAGTATCAGAAACTTGTGAAGAGCAGTTTTGTTTAAGTTGAAAATAATTATTTCGGAATATTTAATGCAGCTGAATTACAGGATTGTTGAAGGCTGATATTTATATTTAGGATAATAACCGAATAACATCAGTTTGGTGCACGAAAGTTGATATGCAAGAAACAGCTACCCCTGGCGACTAATTTGAAATATCGAACTTCGTCTTTAGTCATTGACTATGATATCTGTGCGTCATTGTTCTCTCTTCTCACGTACGGCTAGTTGATGTCTCTGTCGACGCTCTCCATGCATGATGCATTCTTGCACATTATCTTGGGAAGCCTTCGCCCAACTCAGTTGCCATGGCTGCCGGTCCTAAGCAATATCGCACAACCTCTTACCTCTTAGGCTTACGTAGAAAGGTCCTTTCTTCGAGATACTACATTTGGATAGGCATGGCATCTAGGGGCATAACAACTCTTTCGGCCAGGAGTATGTGGGTAGCAGCGACCATGATTAACCACTCCCTCATCGCTGAGCCGTCTGTCTGTCTTCCTGGCTTCAACTTGCGTTGACGACTCGGTTGCTCTGCAACTAACCGATTTCGGGCTGGCTAGGGTTGTTGTTCATGCAATCTCGTCACGTGGAAGACAAGCCACTGATCCGTCGTGCAGCTGTGGCGCACATTTCGACGTCTGTCCACAAACTCATTACAGTGGCGAACTATTGGCTCTTCATCTCACTGATGAAAGCGCTCGTAACTGATTGGGTACGAAACGCGTACGCTTGAAGAACCCCATCGTCTATACCCTGTGTTATAAACTTCATGCTCACTATTAAAATCGGTTTAATCGGTAAGTACACGGTGAGTCATAAAAAAACGTGTCCCTGCATATTTTGCTATAACTTCCTCAGATTTAAGTTTATGTCAAAGAAATTTTAAGTAAAGGTAGAGGAGTTATTAGAAAGCATTAAGAAACTTAAAGTTTAAGTTCAAATTGACATCCTTGGGCATCCACGCATGCGCAAAGATGCATACACCGCTGCTTGACTGACTTCAATGATGCGCTGATCCAATTCGTCCCATTCCTCCTAAACTCGATGACGCAACTCGTTGACATCATGTATTCGATATCTGTACACCCTTTCTTGTACGACACTCCATATTTTATACTCTACCGGATTTAAATCAGGTATGTTAGGTTGTCACAAAGTAGGCGGAATGAAATCAGGTGTTTCCGTTTGCAGTAACTCAAAAGTCTAATTGTCAACCGTTCTGGCCGTTAGCGGGTGGCCTCTACCTGGTCGACGATAAAAAAGATCCAGTTTTATCGATCATTGAAAGGAGAACATTAGGCCTAAATCTACCATGAATCAACTCTTTATCTTAAAATTCCTTTAAAAAACGTTTCACACCGTCATTTTTTAAAAATCCTTTTGGGGTTATGAAATGTTTATCTTCCTCGGTAAACACCATTTTCCCGAGAGTTGTCGTGACATAATTATAGTTTAGGCGGGTTCAGCTTTTATAAAAAAAAATAATTTATACAGCACTTAGCTGGACTATCAAGCTTCATCATTATGAAGTTTCATTAAAATTGATGGTTATATGCATGAATTATTTTAAGTTATGTAGGGACACGTTTTTTAATGACTCACCGTGTATATATCCCCTTAACTTCTGTGTCGGCGGGAATTTATCAATAAACCAAAATTTGATATGATTGATTTGAGACAAATTAGTCTATAGACTAGGATCACAGTAGGTGTAAGACAAGGATGCGGCCTGTCACCAGATCTGTTCTGGAGGCCGTGGAGGCTGCGCCATGAACTCTGTTGAAGCTGGAGTGACACTAAATGGACAGTTACTTAACAATCTGCGTTTTGCTGATGATATTGACTTGATTGCAGAGTCGCCATACCAACTGCAGGAACTGACAGATAGGATAAAGAACAGTTGCACAAGGTTTGGACTACGAATAAATGTACAAAAAACAAAGACAATGATTATTGGAAAACAACATAAGGAGCTGAAAGTGAAACTGGAAGGAGAGGAGTTGGAACAAGTTACAGAGTTTGTGTACCTGGGAGGATTAATAACGGAAGATGGCCAATGTATAAAGGACATAAACGCAGTATTGGCAGCGATGTTTTGCAGATTTTGGACTGTGGGTACCGTACCCCCCACTTTTTGAACAATGCCAATCAATATTTTATTATTTTGTGCCTTCCCCGAGATCGCAGTCTCAGCCTTGCTTCGTGTATGTAGGAAATTGATACCCCACTTTTAAGACCAAAGTTGCGCCCCTGGACGCCATGTTAATCTAGAAATATTACTGTGAATCCTGCCTAAAAATACCGGTCGTCAGAAAAAGAACCGGAACGCCGTTCCGGTGCGTTGCGGCCAACCGATCCCTGCATATAATAGAGCCATTTATAGTATATATATATATAAATTATATATATCAACGCAACAGTCGTAATTACAACCGGCCAGGATAAGTAAATTGTTACACATATACCTGCAACAGGCGGGCTGACTATCGGTATATCGGTACTAAATTGACTTGCTAATTATCTCCAACACTCATTATGGCAGCGTTTGAATACTTACATACACGGGAACACGAATAATCTACAATAGGGGTGGGCAACATACGGCCCGCGGGCCGGATCCAGCCCCCGAGAACTTTTCAACCGGCCCTTGCAATGCCACCATATTAGCATTGTATCTGGCACTTGGTACCCTTTTATCGAGCCCTACATGAATGTCTGGATCTCTGTACGTAGGCCCACCATTAAAACATCTGTTTCTTATTAAGAATCCGGCCTCTAGTCTAGTCAACTACCCCGGGTAGTTCACTAATCATTCATCAATGTAATTACTCTCTGCATGAAACAATACCACAGAGTGGGTAGGTTCGAAACTTTGGAAGCCATCTTCACTTAGATTTCATGCCCTGGAAATGGTTGCACTGTTTCCAAGCACCTATATATATTTGTGAACAGTTCTTCTCAAAGATTAAACTAACAAAATGCAGAAGCAGATGCAGACTAACAAATGACAATCTTACCAATGAAATTTGAATTGCCACTTCGAACATTAAAGCAACCATACTGGATAAATTGTGTCGTGAGAAGTGTCAGATTTCACATTAAGCATTAAAGATAGCACACCAAGCAAGTGGATACATTGTACACTAACAGTTTTATGTATTTTTTAAACTGAAGAAACCTAAAACATAATTATTTAGTATTGTAGTGTAGGACTGCAGTCAATTAGGATAATTATGTTTTCATTATAAAAATTATCTTCATTTAGGCTACTTAACATAACTTTAACCGTAACGATTATATCGCAATAGTTAGTTTAAATAAAATGAATATTGTCTTTTTTTTCTTGGGCAAATGAATCTGCAAAAATTAACCCGCGATTGGCATGTGGCCCCTGACCTGCCCTTAAAATCTTAGGGCGGCCCTCTGTTAAAAGCAGTCTTGTTGTCCTCGAGACCAAGGTCTTGGTCTCGAGTGCACTCGAGTTCGTTTTCAAAAGTCTTGGTCTCGGTCTTGGTCTTGAGGTTCAAGGTCTTGGTCTTGGTCTTGAGGTTCAAGGTCTTGGTCTTGGTCTCGAGGTTCAAAGTCTTGGTCTTGGTTTTGCAAGACCAAGACCAAGACTTTTGTCAATATGAACAGTCATTAATTTTAACAAATGGCAAAGAATTTTAAAATTTATCCAGTAATTACTCATACAGTTATTGCTTTAGTATTTACACGGTGTGAATGAGGCTTCACTGTTGTTTTGGACAATCATTTTGACTTCCGTTTATTTACGATGGAATGATTTCAAAACAGACTCACGACTTGTGCATTTACATCCGGTTCTTGAAAAGCTGCTTTGTGTGCTAGCGATTTCAGCACTTGTAGTATTTTTTCACATGGCAGAATTTTTATGAGGTCCCACAAGTCACGTCTTGGTCAGAAAATTCTGAGCAAATTGGTTTTTATAAAATTCAACAGGCATTTGGAATAACATTTCGCATGAAGGACTTTTGTAAATAGGCCTACGAATTCGGAATTCTCTGCAGTCTGCATTTAAAGTTGTTTTGCTTGAATAAAATAAAAGACTCACGTTTTTATTAAAATAAGGAGTAGTCCAACTGGACAATTTTTTAGTAAGGAATAGAAGTCTGGATATGACTGTGAATTTTTGGGTCTTGGTCTCGGACTTGGTCTTGAGGTTCGAGGTCTTGGTCTTGGTCTTGGTCTTGAGGTTCAAGGTCTTGGTCTTGGTCTTGAGGCTCAAGGTCTTGGTCTTGGTCTTGAGGTTCAAGGTCTTGGTCTTGGTCTTGAGGTTTAAGGTCTTGACAACAAGACTGGTTAAAAGAAGTTGCCCATGCCTGATCTACAACATTGTTGCTCACAATTATAAGCGTCAACTCGAAACCGTTCAGGCGTATTAATTTTACACAGCGATGCTCAAGCAGGCGATGTCAACACATACGGCTTTGAATAGAGACTATATAAGCAGCGGAAAGTTTATCAGAGCAGAAGAAAAAGCCAGTTGTAAGTAAAGAGAGAGAAATAGGGATCGAACCAAGATGTCGTCTGTAGATCTTACCGTTCTGCTGTTGATGGCTTCAACGTTCGCTCGCGTCGTAGCAGCTAATCAGTTCAACGAGTACGCGTATTCCTTCAATCGTGACATGTTGATCGATGCTGAAAAGAAATTCGAAAGGAGGACTGATCCCTCTTCCTGGGTAAGCGATCGCATTTTAAAACTCCAATATGATTTTACTTCGCAAGACATGTTAGAATAATTGTGAACTGAGTTTTGTGTACAGTCTTGCAGTGCGAGATATTAGCGTATATATTTAGGGGGCTTACTTTAGTTTCACGTGTATATGTATATATGATAGATGTATAACGTTTAGTCTTAGTGACACGCGCGGCCGGCCAATCTCGGCAGCGGCGCGCTATATGTATATTATTAGAGTTCGCTTAGGCGCACAGAAGACAGGTGTGTCAAGAGGCGCGAAGAATTATGCTGACTGGAGAAGTTTGAATTCGATGTTCGCTGTAGTAGTGTGGCTGACTAGTTGAGTTGTAATCGAATTGAGTTCTGTCTGTTTGTTTCTTATTAAACTAAAAGATATTAAACTGTGTTGGTGATTAATTCAGGTTAATCTACACAGTAGAAAATAAAGCTACTTAGGGACTATACGTAGAATTAGTGTTCAAAAGGTGAACGTTAAATAGGCGTTAAGTACGAAGAGAACAAGGATTTAATCAGAAGGATTGTCAACGGAAGGATTGGGTTGACATTATTGGTGGCAGCGGTGGGATTCGAACCCACGCCCCCGAAGAGACTAGTGATGGATAGAGTGCCTATCACTCCAGTCTCAAGAGAAGAGGTCGCCTTCAAGAGAATGACAATGGACCTCGTTGGCCCGATCGATCCGGTATCTGCTGCAGGTCACAAGTATTGTTTATGCATTGTGGACTCGTGCACCAGATGGCCTACAATCTTTTTATTGAAATCGCTGACAGCGAAGGCTGTGTGTGAAGCGTTGATGGAACTGTTCGTGAACGTTGGTGTGCCGTCCGTGATCACCAGTGATCAAGGAACGAACTTCACAGCCAGTTTGACAAGAGAATTTCTCGATTTAATGGGCTGTAGTCCACGATTCGACACACCAGGACACCCAGAGGCTGCTGGATTAGTAGAAAGATGGAATCAGACATTTAAAAAGATGATCCATCATGTGATAATAGACAACCCGAGGAAATGGCACAAGATAATTCCTTTCACAGTGTGGGCATTACGAGAAGTGCCGAATGCAACTACTGGAGTATCACCATATATGCTTGTCTATGGGAAAATTCCGAGAGGACCATTGGCAATATTAAAAGAGAGTTGGACTAGAGAAATAAACTTACCACCTCATGTTGGAGTTAAACCAGAAAAGTATTTAAAAGAACTCAAAGAAAATATGGAGAAAGCATTATTGTTTGCAGAATCTTACTCTCGAGAAAAGCAATTACAATACACGAATCAGTATAACAAGAGAGCAAAGCACAAAGAATTTGAAGCTGGTGAGAAAGTCATTGTTTTGTATCCAACGTCAACAAACAAACTTATTTCTCGATGGCATGGTCCATGTACGATCATACATCGAAGATCAAAGTACTCTTATTTAGTCGATATGGGTGAAAATGGTCGAAAAATAATTCACGCCAACAAGATCAGAAAATATATTACTCGAGCATTAAGTTGTGGTCTAATCGTTGAAGAAGATGAAGATTTTGGTTCAGTGGTTGAATTACCAATGAGGAATGAGGTTCAAGATGACAAGAATTCGCTTAACCTCTATCCTGAACAAATTAGCCATTTGACAGTAACTCAGCAAGAACAGTTGTTGAAAGTTTTGAACAAATACTGTGACAGATTTTCAGAAAAACCCGGATTATGTACATTGGTTGAACATGAAATTGAACTGAAACCAGGATTTCGTGGAAAGGAATTTGCAGCATATCGAATTCCTTTGATTTATCGAGCAGAAGTGGAACGTCAGATCAAAGAAATGTTAAAAACAAACATTATTAAACCATCATCGAGCAGAATGGCAAGCCCTTTGGTTATTGTTAAAAAGAAAGACGGATCTTTAAGACTTGCCTGTGACTACAGATACATTAACTCATTCACAGTGGATTGTAAATATCCGATGCCGATTGTCAGAGACGTTTTGAACAAAGTTGGAAAGTCTAATGTGATCTCTATTTTGGACTGTCGAAGTGCTTATTGGACTTGTCCTGTAAAACAATCTGATCAATGGAAGACAGCTTTTGTAACACATAATGGACTGTATGAATTTACTCGTGTTCCTTTTGGAATGATAAATTCTGGACGAACTTTTGTTAAGGCGATAAATTTAGTTTTACAGCCTATAAGTGACTTTGCAGAACCGTATGTTGATGACATTGCTGTGCATTCTGACAGTTGGAAAGTTCACTTGCAGCATCTAGATGCATTTTTGATGCAAATGAGATTGCATAACGTTACTTTGAATTTGAAAAAATGCATATTTGGTAAGAGTGAGGTAAGGTTTATCGGTCATGTGGTTGGGTCTGGTAAGATAAAGATGAATCCAGACAGAATTGAAAGTTTGACTAATTTGAAGATCCCAGAAACTAAGAAGCAAGTTAAGCAACTGCTTGGATTTTTTAATTATTACAGACAGTTTATTAAGGACTTTGCACAGATTGCGAAACCTTTATCTGATTTAACTAGTAAACGTGTTTCTGATAAGATTGATTGGACTGTTGAACATCAGCAAGCATTTGATTTACTTAAAGAGGCTGTGCGATCCAAAGTAGTGTTATATGTTTTTGAAGTGGGAAAACCATTCAATTTGTACTGCGATAGTAGTGACTTTGCAGTCGGTGCTGTTTTAACACAGATGGACGACAAGGGAATAGAACGCCCTGTGTCATTTATCAGTCAGAAGTTAACTGATACCCAGAAGAGATGGGCTACTGTGGAAAAGGAAGCCTATGCTATTGTTTGGGCTCTAAACAAGTTAAAAGAAATTATAATTGGATCAAAAATTTTCATTTTTACTGATCACAATCCTCTTACATATTTGACTGAGTCAATGTCTAAGTCTGCTAAACTTGTGCGTTGGGCGTTAGCCTTACAAACTTTTGATGTTGAGGTGAAGTACAAGAAGGGCAGATTGAATGTTATTGCTGATTGTTTGTCAAGGTTATAAGTAATCGTAAGACTGTTTATTAATTAGTTAGATATATATATGTTTCATGTATTTTGGTAATTTCGCAAATTTTGAAATTTAATTTGCTCAATTCCAGAAAAAGGAAGGAGGTAATGTGAACTGAGTTTTGTGTACAGTCTTGCAGTGCGAGATATTAGCGTATATATTTAGTGCGCTTACTTTAGTTTCACGTGTATATGTATATATGATAGATGTATAACGTTTAGTCTTAGTGACACGCGCGGCCGGCCAATCTCGGCAGCGGCGCGCTATATGTATATTATTAGAGTTCGCTTAGGCGCACAGAAGACAGGTGTGTCAAGAGGCGCGAAGAATTATGCTGACTGGAGAAGTTTGAATTCGATGTTCGCTGCAGTAGTGTGGCTGACTAGTTGAGTTGTAATCGAATTGAGTTCTGTCTGTTTGTTTCTTATTAAACTAAAAGATATTAAACTGTGTTGGTGATTAATTCAGGTTAATCTACACAGTAGAAAATAAAGCTACTTAGGGCCTATACGTAGAATTAGTGTTCAAAAGGTGAACGTTAAATAGGCGTTAAGTACGAAGAGAACAAGGATTTAATCAGAAGGATTGTCAACGGAAGGATTGGGTTGACAATAATAATTCTAGCCAGATTATTATATCATCAACTATGTTGCCCAAATTGTAGCGTAAGCGGTAACATTTTTCATGTTTCTGAAATACTGGGAGAAACATTGCACTGGCTTCCTCTGTTTCTGAATGAATATCGTTCAAGACTTGGACGGGGTTCATTTGTCCGCACCACCTCGTCACGCACCAGGGAGGTTAATTTCCCGTCGAGAATGAAAATTGTTGACCGATGGTTGCGTTCTCCTGCCCGCGAAGGTATGCAGAAGCCCGTCTCCGAGCATTAACGCGAGCAGACATAATTATACTCTGGTTCACCAGATGCTACATTCGTTCTCATTTACCATTCACATGAAGCTATCCACATATCCTGCACTCCACCACTAAAAATCGTGCCACTGGTGCACATATATATGCGACCTTATAAAATTATAACTTTATATAAAATTATTGTATAAAATAATAAATTTGATAAGATTAAGTATTTTACTTATTCTTTACTATTAATTTTAATGAATGTTTAAACTTTTAAGTAAAGAAAGTAGCCTACAATATTCGTTTTAAATCTAATGCGAGCCTCGAGCTTGCATATTTTAGCACAGTTTACCCAAAGAGGTGTAGGCCCAATGCTTGAAAGACTAACTCGGGGTTCATCTTCGACTTCAGGTGTTGAACGATATTTTGTTTTAACCAGCACAGAAAATCCACATTCACAAAGACACGATGTTGCAAAGGTAAAATAGTTTTGAAAGCTTTCTCATGCAGTTCTGGATATTCATGTGAAGCTTGTATCCAAAAATTCATGAAGCTCACTCTTGGATGCAACATCTTCAATGTAGTATCGCTAATCAGTTCAATGAACTGATATTGGTAAATTTAATGAATCAACGTTTGCAAGAAACGGTCTGGAAACCCACGAAAAACTCTGAACGTTCAAATCACCAAAGTAGAAGTTAAATTAATCCAGCAATGATTGAATATGTCCGGAAATTAAATTCACAAATTTTGGCTTATTGATCTCTCGGTGCATTCATGCAATTGATCAAACATGTCAAAGTTGACTTCCAATATCCTTTTTTTCCAGGGATCAAGATTTTTCGCAAAACCTGACACTTGTCACTGAGGGTGATTAAATGTGTCTGTTTGCATGTTTTTAATTGTAAAATAAATATATAAATTATAGGCCTTGCTCGCGGACCACTAGACAGATGGCCGCGGACCACCAGTGGTCCGCGGACCACAGGTTGAGAACCGCTGAACTAAATAATAGGCCCCTTAATCTTCATTATCTCCAGCCATAAATAATAATCTTTTTTATTACCTCTAGACAAGCGCTCACGATTTACAAGCAACAATGCATACAAACTAGGGGTAAGCCGAGTAGACATTTTCCACCGAGTACCGAATCCGAGTATTTGGATGTACTATTTGAAGGGATCCGGGTACGAACCGAGTACCATTTGTTCCGTATGCGAAGTTTCACATTTTCATGTAATGAAAAATTATCGAAATAAATTTCTTTACTTGTAATAACTGACTACTGCATTTTGCATTTTAGAAATAAATAATCAATTAAATGGACTTGACTTCCGTGGTGGACTTCCGGTGTTGGTGTTTTTTTTTGTACTTTTCTTCTTCAAAATGAATAGGCTTCATCTAGCACAAACCTATCATTATGAGCCTACAAATTCCGGCATGTGCGGCAGACAAGCAACCATTTGTATGTACAGTGCCAAAAAACGGGATATTCGGCCGAAGCAAATGTCCGGGGCGATTTCCGGCTGACCCCTAATACAAACTGTAAAAATATAACAATGCATACGAACTGTAAAAACGCAAGCTCAATATTCGCAACACACGATGAGATATTGCTGTAATAATCTCCCATCCTCCGTCTCTGGTCTGCTGGAAACCGGATCTGTGAATGTTCATTTATTTTATCTCCGGACAACCTGTCTGACCTGACTTACTATATATGGCGTGCCAGATGTCTCGGATAACATGGTTGTTAAAGCGAACTAAGATTGTTAGCTTTCGAGATAAACGGAGATTCCGAACTATTGCACAGAAAATGTAATTAGGCCTATATCCAAGGGCGTAACTTAGTCCCTCAAACTGATAGTGACCAATTCCATCCTGCCTCCCCTCCTTCCTATCCATTCCCTTCCCTCTCCGCTTCCGCTTTCCCTTTCCTCTCCATCCTCGCTTACTCCACTTCCCTAAACACGAATTGTGTGTATGCTTTATCCGCCACATTAAGGTCACTCGTAGATAATAAAGTACACTGTTTACATTCTCTTTGACAATTGTTATTATATTGGCGATACTGAGACCACGGTAGAGCTAAACTACAGTTACTCATGAGTCATTGCCATCCAACGAAACGTCAATAATTATTGTCGTTTGCCTGAACTTCCTTCAGACCAAAATAACCATGGCCAGAAAGTGGTGTAGACTGTCACCAACCACTTTAAGAAGTAGTGGTGACCGAACACCACCGTCATAATAGAAATCATAATCGTTATCTCCAAACTTCTAAAGCGCCACTCCAAGGCCAAGCGCAGGGCACTGCCTATTCACAAACGCTGTTATGCCTATGATTCTACCTCGTCTCGTGTTTCCAATTTCGAAGAAATTCTTCATCTCAATTTACAAGAGAACTATTATACCTTCTGTTCCAATTATTGACGTGGAAAGCTTTTTTAATGGACTGGACAGATTGAATTTTGCATTGGTGTCGAATACAGGTCACTGTGAATCTTGTTTCAACTTACACTTTTCCGCAAAAGTTGATGTACGTAGGCCTAATCTATTGTGGACATACTTATTAGATAATTACCGGAACGTTGATTGCTTTGCATTGGTAAACATGAATAAACATGAGGTCATTATCCAAATGTATTGCAAATGCAAGGACATGCGTGCAGTTAATGACTGAACAGTTAATGACTTCTAATTAACGGTTTGCGGTTGCTACTCTTTGTCTTTTGTTTCTATTCTCTCTCTCTCTCTCTCTCTCTCTCTCTCTCTCTCTCTCTCTCTCCTCTCTCTCTCTCTCTCTCTCTCTCTCTCTCTCTCTCTCTCTCTCTCTCTCTCTCTCTCTCTCTCTCTCTCTGTCTCTGTCTCTGTCTCTGTCTCTGTCTCTGTCTCTGTCTCTGTCTCTGTCTCTGTCTCTGTCTCTGTCTCTGTCTCTGTCTCTGTCTCTGTCTCTGTCTCTGTCTCTGTCTCTGTCTCTGTCTCTGTCTCTGTCTCTGTCTCTGTCTCTGTCTCTGTCTCTTCTGTCTCTCTCTCTCTCTGTCTCTCTCTCTCTCTCTCTCTCTCTCTCATCTCTCTCTCTCTCTCTCTCTCTCTCTCTCTCTCTCTCTCTCTCTCTCTCTCTCCTCTCTCTCGCTGTTTCTGCGTGCTTGTCGTGACCACCATATTTATCAACTTAATTGCTTTCAGGAAAACGATCAGTTATAATTATCAAGCCTTGATTAATCTTCGGGTTCTACACGTTTGCGGGACCCGACAAGTATTTCCACTTATGTATTTAATTATTAAGGTAGTCTATGCAGCGCCACTGCTAAATCAGAGGCGCTCTCTGAGCTATTCTTCGGTTCCCGGTTGTCAGAAGTGTCGCCGTCCACTGAGCCGGTGGCAGAGGGATGTCTGGACGCAGCGTCTAAGACCACCCGCCAGGGATGTGCTTGGTTGTGGTATTCGTGTGTTACGAACATCGTCGCCTGTTGTCGCTCCTCTTCTTCAAGGCCACGAAGTCAAGGACGTCCAAAAATTATTTGTGTCGTCTACTACCACTACTTTTACCAGCACCACCACCACTACTACTACTACTCTACTACTACTACTACTACTACTACTACTACTACTACTACTACTACTACTACTACTACTACTACTACCACTGCTACTACTACTACTACTACTACTACTACTACTACTACTACTACTACTACTACTACTACTACTACTACTACTACTATACTTCTACTACTACTACTACTACTACTACTACTACTACTACTACTACTACTACTACTACTACTACTACTACTACTACTATACTATTACTACTACTACTACTCACAGCCATCGCAGTCCCGAAATCCATGGGTCACAGCAAGCGCAATCCCGAAATCCATGAGGTCACATCCAGCGCAGTCGCCTAAAACATAGGGTCACAACCAGCACAGCCGGCCAAGAAATAGGGTCATAACCAAAGCACTCAATAGAAGACTCCACGCCCTCCCTCCCATTCCCCTTCCCTTCCCATACAACGATGCATTCAAAGGCTCTGATAGGCGTCATTGCACATACCCCATAGATCCATTCTTGTATCGCACAAACCTTTCGACCATAGCGACATTAAAGTAGCCCCCTAGGGATTTTTCAAGGCCACGTCAACATGTAGGGCACCTTTTGTCTGTACGAGTGTGAGTCTGCAAAAATGTACATTATGCTTATACGTGCTGTTTATACGTGCTGCTTATACCTGGCGTTATCCAAGCCTTCAAGCACAATTATATATATATATTATTTTATTTTTATTCCAGATATTTCTATAGCGCCTCTCGAAGTCAACTACTACTCAGAGGCGCTCCCGACTACAGCATTTGATACTGTGCCGGAATTTTCACGCCGAAGCGCCACGAGCAATTGCGAGTGAAGGACTTGCCCAAGGTCCGTACGCAGCGGCTAGAGTGGGATTCGAACCTGCAACCCTCCGGTCACAAGGCGCCGAACTTACCACTATATATATATATTAAGTAAGTAAGTAAGTAAGTAAGTATGTTCTTTAATATACCGCCTGCAAACGCACTGCGGCTAACAAACAGGTTGAGAAAAGAACCGATATCGCTTCTTAGACGCCGAAATAAACAAAATAAAAGACACCTCAACGCGGCAGCCACAACACCGGCGCCCAACCTCATGTATCCTTTGAGTATTTAGTTATTGCATGAAATGAAACGAAAACTGTGTCTTTAACCTTTGCATGTAAAGCGGACGTTTCAACAACTTTGCAACTGTTATAAACGGTTTCGATTCAATTTCACAATTTCGACTGTTTAAAAATGGACTTGTAACATTTAGACGTTGAAACCTTTTGTAATGGCGTTTATGCAAAAACGTGGATAAATCGATGTCATGTCTTGAACTTTATAAAATTGAGCGAGTGTGGAACTATAATGATGAGACGAATTTATCTTCTGCATATCTGTCAAGTCCTCTAATCGAGCATAGATTTCCATATGCTGCGAGAGCATGTCGAAGAAACTTTGTTGGCTCAGCATAGACGTTGTGAAACTGTATTACTGAAATAAATTAACTTGTAACCTACAACTCGTATCTTTGAGTATTTAGTTGTTTCGAAAGTTTCATGTCTATAGAAGATCGCATGGAGCTGCACCTCCAGCTGAGTCACACCAATTTCGTCACTCTAACTCTCCAAAATGCAACATTTTACAGACTTTGCAAACGTCTTTTAATCAAAAGTCTTTAGTTTCACTACAATTTAGAGCCGCATGCTTCGTTGGTGCCAGCGGGGCTGTCATGCATATCACGTTCACCATACAAACATGCGCATTTTGCGTGCTATCCACATGTACCTCAATGTAAAACATGTCTTTTCCAACAAATTCAATGAGGTACCTTACTCCATATGGTGCTAGAACTATGTTGCTCACCAATTCCAACATTCCAACTCTTCAAAAATTTACAATTTTAAGTGTTTTACAAGTGCGCTTCAATCGAAGCACACCTTTTTTCTACAAATTGCGTGTGCACAAATCACCTCTATGAATAAACTTTAGCTAGAAATAATATATCTAGCATGTTTATCACCCGAATTCTCTAAAAGTGCAACATGCTTTCCAATCGAAAACACTGTAGATGTACAGTTTCGCAGACTTTTCAGTCAAAAATGTAAAGTTTCCACACATTCACTTATACATCCGTTCCACAATATCGGCTACATATCCAAAACTGTGCGAATGCGAGCTCAGTTTACCAATTAGCCTTACTTTCAAGCACTCAAACCTTTAAAACAACTTGCATTTTCATAAGTTTTGATATTTTAACTCTCTTACTCAAAATTTGTGAAAGAGTTCGATAACATGACACGTCTACATCCAAACATGTATATGTAAAATGTTGGACAATGTATTGTATTGTATTGTATTCGGATATTTATAAAGCGCTTTTAGCGGGAGGGCCATTCAGAAGCGCTCCCAGTGCGAGAGACCCCGAGAGAAAAAGCAAGTTTTAAGAAAGGTGAAAGAGGAAGAGACGTTACCTGAGAGAATAGAAGAACGAACGAACGGAGGAAGCTCATTCCAAAGAGCAGGGCCAATGGAGGCAAAAGACCTAGATTGAGCCAGAGAAGTCCTGACACGGGGAACAAGGAGGTCCAAACGGTCAGAGGAACGAAGAGGACGAAGAGAAGCAGCAGAGTGAGGGCGATGTCACATTAAGTCACATAAATATTTTGGAGCGAAACCAAGTTGAGCCTTAGAGACAAGGATGAGGACCTTAAATTTTATGCGGGCAGAAAGCGGGAGCCAGTGGAGTTCTTCTGCCATAAAGGTGGTGATATGAGAGAATCGAGGAAGACGGCAATTAATCTAGCAGCAGCATTGAGAACGAACTGAAGAGGAGCAAGACGGACTTTGGGAAGACCAATGAGGAGGGAATTGCAGTAGTCAAATCTAGAGCAGACAAATGCATGGACAATTGAAGTGAAAATTGGAGATGAGAGAGAGAGAGCGACGGATAGCTCTGAGGCGCCTTAGGTGAAAATAGGAAATGAAATAGAAAAATGCACCCGTTCCTGCCATATACTGCGATATCTAAACCTTATCCATGCTAATATTACACATTCTTGTATATGCCGATCAGCTAAAACACTCTAATTACCTCCCAAGTCTTTCGTTGAAACGCAGAAAGTTGTAATTTTAGTATAGAAACAGTCAGTGTTGGGTATGAGTTAACTCACATGAGTTTAAACTCACGAGTTAAATCACTTGCTGTGATTTATGAGTTTGAGTTAACTCACCTTAAAGTGTGTGAGTTATGAGTTTGAGTTAACTCATATTTTCTGTGAGTTTGAGTTGTAACTGTCAATTATTTTAAACTCAACTCACTCTTCGGCACTCGGCACATATTATATTGAAACAAGCCTTTTTATATCGTCGGCTTTCCATACTGGCTAGTGGTGACGGCAGGGAGGATCGTAAACACTGCTAGCGGACAGTGTTTAAGCACTGCATATTTTGTATATTGTGAACAGTTAAGAACAACATGGCTGAAGTACCGTGTATTCTTGATGGAAAATATTTTTCTGTTACAAGTAGGCGTGATGGAAAATTTTTTGCTCGATTAGAACGTGCTAGTATGAAACGTGTGAGTTTATGAGTTAACTCATTTAACAACTGAGTTTGAGTTAACTCATTTCACTTAGGATGAGTTGAGTTTGAGTTTAAACTCATTTTGAGGTGCATGAGTTGAGTTTTGAGTTAACTCATTTCTTGTGTGAGTTTACCCAACACTGGAAACAGTTATCGCAAGCACTCGTGCAACTCAAAAGTTCCCATTTTATCGTGTAAACCTTCATGCCTGCTCTCCTCGCATCCTGAAAGACCTAAGTTTCTCTCCTCGCATGTGTCTCTTCATTCCCAAAATTGCATGTTTGCTCTCTTCCCAGCTGGCTTTACATCTTTGTAACATTAAAGTTATCATTTTAGCGTGTAAGCTCTCATACCCTGCGTCTTCGCAGGCTAAAAGTTGGCATTTTACTGTAGAAATTCTTCTTGCAACTTGCAAGTCATAAGTTTGATAAGTAAACTCTCAATCCATCTGCATTAGCCGCGTAGAAGACGTCAGTTTGCTACACAAACCTTCAACTCAAGCATATTTGCAATATAAATGGTGCCATTTTAACATGTAAGCTCTCATGCTCTTCGTCTTCGCAAACTAAAAGTTGGATTTTACTGTAGAAATCATCGTTCCATTTGTCTGCACAATGTAGAAAGACTTAATCTTACCAGAGCTCCATATGTCTCAACAGTCTAAAATGCGTAAATTTAAAGAAAGAACCTCCACTCAAACTGCCTGACCAGACCTACGAGCAGCAATTTATCATAAAAAACCTTCGTCTCTTACATCTTTGCAATTGTCGAAAGAAAACTTTACCATGTTAATCAGCTTTTCAACCTAAAAACCTTCGTCTCAGCCATCTTACAGTCTAACGCGAGGTTTCCAGTAGACCCTATTTGGCGTTGTTGACCGAGCATGGCAGAAAGTTATTTTTTGCTCAGACAAAACTAATATATTCATGCTTCCTATTATTAACAAATTAATATGGGTGATGATGATGATGATAATGATTATTAGTATCGTGATCATCACCAATAGCAACAACAACAACAACAATAATAATTACGACAACAAAAACAATAATAATAATAATAATAATCATTATTTTTTGTATCATTATTATTGTCATCATCATCGTCATCATCATCATCATCAATAATAATAATAATAATAATTATTATTATTATTATTATTATCATTATTATTGTCATCATCATTATCATCGTCATCATCATCATCATCATCATCATCATCATCATCATCATCATCATCATCATCATCATCATCACCACCACCACCATCATCATCATCAACATCATCATCATCACCATCATCATCATCATCATCATCATCATCATCATCATCATCATCATCATCATCATCATCATCATCATCATCATCATTATCATTATCATTATTGTGAACTTTGTTGTGTTGCTTTACCCATGCAGAGTGAGCAGACTGTGAATCACTATCTTCAGTATCTGAAGTGGCGTGAATTCAAAGCGACGAAGGACAGCGGGTTTCCTCCATCCAGACCAATCGAAGAGAAGCTGGACTACATCCGGACGACGGAGATCTACAAGGCTCTCGTCAGGTTTCCCAAAGGAGGAAACATGCACTCACACGAAAGTAAGTGACAGCCAATGACAGATGTTCGATGCATTATTAAATCCTATCCAGTGCACACAAAAGGGTAATGACTAAAAATGATTGTTGTTTTTTTGGGTCAACTATATCGCGCAATTGTCGATTGGTCAGCGTGCTGGACTCTCAAGCGAGAGGTCAAGAGTTCAGATCCACAGCTCTTTTGAGAATTCGGCTCAACTTGTGCCCCCTAGCCAATTCAGCTTTAATGTGTACACCAACTGTGCATTGTCAGGGAGACGACCAGACGGCGTTGGAGAGGACTGTACACCCGCCAGCATATACGGTGGATAAGAGAGATGATACCCACGGCTGCCGCTCGGGGCGGAGCTTGAAGAACTGCACTTTTCACTCATATATCTCGTGGTAATACAGTCGTAATTAGAAATTTACATAGCGCCGAATCAATGTAGCAGCTAATTAAGAACAAGAAATGGGGCGCACACACGCTCTTCCATTCACCTGTTCCTACATTCTGCACGCAGCCAGCCGCCTGCGCCCGGCAGCCAAGCGCTGGCGCGGAATGGGCTTCGCCAGCCTTACCTGGCCTCTCCCTCCATTCCTCCCTCACTGGCTGGCGTCAGAGGACTCGAGTTACGCGACGTACATCGAAAATTATGTTAGTTGATGACTTAATTAACATTACTGCTATTACTTATGAACGCTGATGGATGCATATTATTATTGTTGCATAGCATTCTAGAAGTCCTGTATTTTGATTGGATTTGAGCCAAGATTTTAAGATTCTACGTATCTAAATATTAAGTCGTTTTCCTCTCGTGTGCCTAATTTGTGTTGCTATCGCAGCAATTAAGCGCATCTCTACTGGTCGTGTTTAACCCCCCCTCCCCCACCGAACGGCTGCGTCTCTGCATCTGGCTTTCATGAAACAGTTATACCACGCATGCAATCAGCTCTATACACGCATGATCCCTCGAAAGATATTATTTAGAGAAAGTAGGCTAATTAAGTTGCTGTGCGCTGATTACCATAATCAATTACAGAGAATAGATAGTGCACAGGGTCTCTCATGATGGCATGATATGTCATTCTGTCTTACAAGCAAGTGATGATTCACAACTATTCCCGTATACAGGAACAAAGGCATTACTGAAAATGCGT
Source organism: Allolobophora icterica (assembly GCA_963556255.1). NCBI lineage: Eukaryota > Metazoa > Annelida > Clitellata > Crassiclitellata > Lumbricidae > Allolobophora > Allolobophora icterica. Next base: position 2,690,247 of record OY744606.1, on the reverse strand, counting down.
TCGAGGGGATACGTACCTTTTGTCGGACCCAGATATAGCCCGCTGCAAGGATTAAACGCGGAATACGCTAATGAGTCGCAAAAGTACTTAGATGTTTTGTAGTGCTTTTACGGAATCTCAGTGTTTACTCTCATGACCCAATACTTAGTCTGCTCTGAACGTGGTAGATAGAGATGAACGCGCCGTGAACATTTTATGCAGCCGATATTTCTTGATGATGTATATAGGCCTACGTTTTGTTTTAATTGCATTGATTTAGTACAGTGTAACTGCTTTTGACGACTAGTATTCAGACATGTGATAAACTGTCATAATTTATGTTGCTGATTCTTTCTGATGATTTGTACTACTTCATGTATATTTTGAATATTTCCTATTTTATATTGGTAGCATGTACACATTTTACAGTACATTGCTAATACCTCTCGGTGACGCAGTGACAGACAGTGCACTAGTTATCTTGGTAACTAATCTGTGTATTCTTCCATTAACAGATCACGATGTGAGCAAGAAGGTTTTACTGGATATCGTCTGGAATTCGCCCGATTTCCAGTACGTCCACATGCTTCCACCAACCCATTCCACTACTCCATGGATGTTGGACTTCTTTGTTAATCCTCCAACCAACGAGTGGATTAATCTCAAAGCAACGAATGCCTACACGAAGGAAGAGATCCTAAAATATCAGACCTTCATCGGGATTCTCAGCTTCAACGCCACCAGGTACCCCACTGATTCCGGACAACGCTGGAAAGAGATGAACGTGCTGTGGTCCCGAGCTTCAAACATGATCTCGAACCTTTCAATCAAGAAGAAGTACATAGAAGCAATGTACGAATTAGGTCTTGAACAAGGAGTCATCTACTTTGAAACCAGGAAGAACATCTATGAGGAAATCTACGTGCTTGATCCGTCTCCTGAATACGCCAGCACCAACGGCCGCAATTACCACAACGCAATGGGCGAAGAAGAAGTTGAGATTATCTTGGAGCTGTCCAGAAACTTCACCGAGAAACATCCAGAATTCGTTGGTCACAAAAGAATCTCTACCGTTCAGCGACTGAGCAGCATGAAGAAATTCGACTTCTACATGGAAAACGTTGTCCGAATGCACAGCTTGTATCCAGATCACGTGATAGGGTTTGACGCCGTTGGAGAGGAAGACGCTGGCTATGCTCTACTCCACTACATCAGCGAATGGCTGAAGTTGTACAACAGCACCACAGGCAAACTCAGAGTTCCTCTCTATCTTCATGCGGCTGAGACCAATTGGCCAGATGATCTGATGGCCTCTGATGTGTACGATGACATGGTCTCAACCCTAATGAACACATACGAATCCATCCTTCTCAGTTCCAGCCGCATTGGACATGGCTACGGCTTCATCAAGCATCCGTACCTGCTAAGCCTCCTCAAAGAGCGACAGATTCCCGTGGAGACTTGCGTCGTCAGTAACCAATTGCTCGGTTTCACTCCGGACAACCGTAACCACCCGGCCCAGCATTTCCTCCGCTACGGTATTCCGATCGTGTTGGGAGCCGACGACGCCGGAACCTTTGGATATGATAACTTCACGGTTGATTGGTACGAAGCATTTATGGCGTGGGGCTTGGACCTGGAAGACCTTAAGACAATTGCCAAGAACTCACTGATATATAGCGGACTGAGTGAAGACGATAAGAAAGTAGCCATTGAGTTGAAATGGCAGCCGATGTGGGATAAGTACATAATGAATATGTATGATTCAGCGTGTGGGAGGGACTACGTTGCGGAAGCATCGCATGAAAACAGACCGACAACATTTGCCCGGATCCTTCCGCTGGAAGGAGGGAAAACTGGAACGACAAAAGTTCACGTTCTCGGCCTTAACTTTGAACGGGGAATCTGCCAAAACGTGACGTGCAGGTTCGGCGACAGGATATCCCCGAAAGCTGCCTACATTTCGAACCAACACATTCTCTGCGAATCACCTGATTTCGGAGACGAGCAGGAGCGCTCTGTGGAGGTCTTTATGGCACTCGATGGGGTACACTTCGTCTCAACTCACTTCAACTTCACCTACAAGTATGATGCCATCAAGACGTCGACCACAACGCCGAATCCTGAGGCGACATCACAATCAGCTGGACAAAAACTTAATCACGGATGGTTGATTCTTTTGTTCCAGATAGGGTATATCTTCACGAAGATAGTGGTCTGAAACCAAACATAACGGTGGGCAGCAGTAACAGTGTCACTGTTCCGCTTGCTACTTCTTTAAGTTCCCTGCCCTTCGACAGGTTTCCACTTCCAATGACGCCATTCTTCTCTTCGCTGTGCTTTTCTCTTCAGTCCGCCGTATCCTTCGGTCATCATCCATCCCAGCATTATCTGTTGCGGTCTTCCTCTCCTTCTCCTTCCCTTCCCTTGCTACTGTAAATGAAAATGTAAATATCCGAAGTTGCTCAGCACAAATCCTCAGAAAGGGACACCAGCTTATCAGCAGCGCTACAGTGTATCAAAGCAAGTTAACAAGAGAAAGACTGTTTGGTCGCTTTTGTGCCAGGTCAGAATTTGAGGGAGAGGTCAAGCCGAGGAGCTGAGGAGACGGCATGGTGCTATTGTGGAAATCGTTGTTGGTGGTGGTGGTTGGTGGATGGTGGAGGAACGGAATCACAATAGAATAACTTGACTTGAAAGTTCGATTTTCAGTCGTGAGTGAAAGTGAAATGCTGCAGGACAGAGAGAGAGAGAGAGAGAGAGAGAGAGAGAGAGAGAGAGAGAGAGAGAGAGAGAGAGAGAGAGAGAGAGAGAGAGAGAGAGAGAGAGAGAGAGAGAGAGAGAGAGAGAGAGAGAGAGATAGAGATAGAGACAGACAGACAGACAGACAGACAGACAGACAGACATGCAGACAGACAGACAGGCAGGCAGACAGACAGACAGGGACAGAGACAGAAAGAGACAGAGACAGAGACAGACAGAGAGAAAGAAACAGAGACAGAGACAGTGACAGAGAGAGCGCGCAAGCGGAGTACTGGTGAGATTGATAGGCGAGAAAGGGTAATGAGGTAAAGATCTCCGTTAGATATGCGACTGAAGATCTTTAGAGAGTTCGTTCCAAAGAGCCAGTGCAGCATAGATTCAGGAGCGATTGCAGAATTTCAGAGAGAAGACTGGAAGCCGAACTATAGAAAGGTACAGCGAGTATATCTGAGTCTGATCAGTATGAATGACTAGATCTGGACGGTTGGATGGTTATTAGTTGGCAAAGATTTGAATGGTATGTGTGTAACTTTGTAATGGATGCATTGAGGGACTTTTATCCAATGAGGTGATTCGAGAAATGGGTTTGTGGTGATGTTTGGGCGTTTTGGTGAGTGCAAGGGCAAAGGCATTCTGGTTCGTTTGTAGACGCTTTATTCGATACGATTCACTGTTGTAGAATAGGGAATTGCAATATTCGAGCTGGGATTGAACAACTGAGGCGACTGTTGTACAGGCAGTTTTACCATAACAGGAAATGAATCTCAATAAGAGTCCGCCTCTGATGACACTTATGTATATTTCGATCAACTTTATAACTGCAGGTATTCACAACCGTTGAACAGCATTCCAGGTTTCGACTGAGTTAAGATGAATAGATCAGCAAAATAGGGTCAGATTAGCGCTTTAATTGTTGCAAGAACGCGTTTTAAATGCATTCATAGATCACCGTTGAGCTGTCCAATATGTTGTCGTTAATTACCGGTGGTTCTGTTAGCGATTGAATAACTGTTTCAGTTAATTTGCTCAATATATTCGTTTTCGGTTATCTAGTTTCTCTTCTTTGATTAAAAGACCCCCTTCATAAAATAACATAGCATAACATGACATGACATAACATTATCATAACATAACATAGGGAGGGTTTTAAGTGGTTCGGAAAACGCATAGTCTGTGTTAGAACCACTGCAAGTTAACCTGTAATGCTTTATCTAGTCTTATCATCCGTAGCCAACTTTCCTAACCACGTGAGTTCTAGTAGGCCTATATGAACTCACCAAACGTCAGCCCTTGCTATCTCTCCACAGGTCTTTCACTGAAAACTAAACACATTGCTCTTTCACAAATCCTATCCCGATTCCTTCCCTTCCCCTTTCCTCCCTCGCCGTTTCAACTCTAAACACCGCCCACCTTAGTCGTCTGCCTGATTGACCCCTTCGAATCTTAACCTGGAACCGCGATTTCACCCCTCCCGCCTATCGATCATAATTTAACTAAGCACCTGTGAATAAACTGGTTCCCGCGACTGCACTTTTTGGAAGCTACAGAAATTCATAGATTACGATTACGATACGATGTCCTCCGGGCCCCAACTTGCGTTGACGACTCGGTTGCTCTGCACTTAACCGCTTTCAGGCGGTCTAGGGTTGATGCTCATGCAATCTCGTCAGATGGGAGACAAACCATTGATCCGTCATGCAGCTGTGGCCCACATTGTCGATGTCTGTCCGCAAACTCATTACAGTGGCGAACTATTGGCTCTTCATCTCGGTGATCTCACTGACGAAAGCGTCCTCAACAGATCGGGTGCGAAACACAGACGGTGGAGGAATGAAGAATCCTGTCGTCTATACCACGTATTATAAACTTCAAACTCACCACTGAAATCGGTCTAATCGTTAAATATATATCCCCATCCTTAGGCGGAGTGGAGATAAATCAGTCTAGAGACTCAGTGTAGGGCTATTGGTTCTCCATGCAATCTCCCAGGGGGCCCGTGGAGTAATGGATAACACACTGGCGTGAAGAGCAGTAGGTACTAAGATCGATTCCTCATTGTTGCTCATGCAATCTCGTCAGACGGGATACGAGTCACTGATCCGTCATGCAGCTGTGGAGCACATTGTCGGAGACTGTCCGCAAACTCATTCCAGTGGCAAATATTGGCTCTTCGTCTCACTCATGAAAGCGATCGCAACTGTTCAGGTGCGAAACGCATAGCCTACGGTGGAAGAATCCTATTGTCTATAGGTCTACCACGTGTTATAAACTTCATGCTCACTATTAAATTCGGTTCAGTCGTTAAGTATAAATCCCCTAATCTTCTGTGTTGGCGGGAATTATTCAATAAACGAACATTTGATTTGAGACAAATTAGTCTATAGACTCACTGTAGGGCCACTGGTTCTCCATACAATAACTTTTGTGTACCTACAACGGCAACGATTTTCAAAATCTGCTCTTCATCGATTCGCGTTTCTTGTTAATTTCTTTGTCACCCCACCGTTAGGCAGGGCTGAGATAAATTAGTCTATAGACTCATTGCAATGTTCCTCTCCACGGAAATCTTTAGTAAAAGGCGAAAGATTTATTCGTGGATTGAAGAGAAACCAGAGTTAATACAACCCGTTTTCTGGATTTACTTTAATGGTTTTGGAAACGTTTTAAAAGGTGGCAATAAGCAGCAGCTAAATTCTAAAAGTATCAGAAAATTATGAAGAGCAGTTTTGTTTAAGTTGAAAACAATTATATCGGAATATTTATGCAGCTAAATTACAGTATTGTTAAAGCCTTTTATATTTTACAGGATAATAACCGAATAATATCAGTTTGATGGACGAAAGAAAATGCGACCCCCTGGTGACTAATTTGAAATAGCCTCCTATGTATCGAACTTCGTCTTTAGTCATTGACTAAGAAATCTGTGCACCATTGTTCACTCTTCTCACGTAGGGCTAGTTGATGTCTCTCTCGACTCTCTTCATGCACCCATGCACATCATCTTGGGAGCCCTTCGCCCAACCCAGTTGCCATAGCTGCCGGGCCTAAGCAATATCGTACCGCCTCACCTAGACCTACGTAGTAAGGTCCTTTCTTCGAGACACCACATTTGGATGGACATCAGGGGACATAACAGCTCTTTCGGCCAGGAGGATATGTGGGTAGCAGCGACCATGATTAACCACCCCCTCATCGCTGAGCCGTCTGTCTCTCTTCCTGGCTTCAACTTGCGTTGACGACTCGGTTGCTCTGCAACTATCCGATTTCTGGCGGGCAAGGGTTGCTGCTCATGTTATCTCGTCAGATGGAAGACAAGCCACTGATCCGTCGCGCAGCTGTGGCCCACATTTCGACGTCTGTCCACAAACTCATTACAGTGGCGAACTATTGGCTCTTCATCTCACTGATGAAAGCGCTCGTAACCGATTTGGTACGAAACGCATACGCTTGAAGAACCCTATCGTCTGTACCCCGTGTTATAAACTTCATGCTCACCATTAAAATCGGTTTAATCGGTAAGTATATATCCCCTTAACTTCTGTGTCGACGGGAATTTTTCAATAAACCAAAATTTGATATGACTGATTTGAGACAAATTAGTCTATTCTCTATAGACTAAGATCACAGTATACGTGTAAGACAAAGATGCGGCCTGTCACCAGATCTGTGTAACCTACTTCTGGAGGCCATGATGAGCTGCACCATGAACTCGGTTGAAGCTGGAGTGACACTAAATGGGCAGTTACTTAACAATCTGCGTTTTGCTGATGATTTTGACTTGATTGCAGAGTCGCCAAACCAACTGCAGGAACTGACATATAGGATAAAGGACAGTTGCACAAGGTTTGGACTCAGAATAAATGTACAAAAAACAAAGAGAATGACTATTGCAAAACAACATAAAGAGCTGAAAGTGAAGCTGGAAGGAGAGGAGTTGGTGCAAGTTACAGAGTTTGTGTACCTGAGAGGATTAGTAGCGGAAGATGGTCTATGTACGAAGGACATAAAACGCAGGATTAGCCTAGCGGCAGCGATGTTTGGCAGATTGAGTAGGATGTGGAAGACGAGAAACATATCAACAAGAACAGAAATCAAACTGTACAAGACATTTGTGATCCCAGTACTCATACATATGGATCTGAGTGTTGGTGCTTACGGAAAGAGGACGAAGGAAGGATTCTAGTGGCGGAAATGAGATGGCTAAGAAGATTATCAGGGAGGACAGGAAACAGAATTCGAAACGAGGTAATCCGGAAGGAGTTGGTACAGAGAGAAACACTGGTGGACAAGATCAGAAAAAGAAGACTGACATCTTTGGGCAGGTAACAAGAATGGACGACAAGAGATTACCATTTACCAGCAAGGGCATTACACTGTCACGTGGATGGAACAAGGAGTCTAGGAAGACAAACAAAGACATGGATGGAAAACGTGATGAAAGATCTTAAAGAACAAGACATGGACATGAGAACGGCCCTGGATACTATCAGAGACAGAAAGAAATGGAGCCATCTTGTAAAAAACTCATCGTCGGCACACATCTGACGGAAGAGAGAAAATCAAGAAGTCTATGGACGCACTGTAGGCCTACTGGTTCTCCGTACAATCACTCTGCACCTAAACTCGTTTACCATAGCACCAATTTTCAAAATCTGCTCTTTATCGATGCGCTTTTGTTGTTAAATTCTTTGTCACCCCACAGTTAGGCGGGGCTGAGATAAATTAGTCTATAGACACTTCCTTTCTTCTCCTCCTTCCCCTTCCCATCCTCCTCCTCATCTTTCTCTTCTCCCTCTGCTTCTCCTCTATCATGTCTTCCTCTTCTTTCTTCTACTCATTTTCCTCCTTCTCCTCCTCCTTCTTCTTCTCTTACCTCTCCTCCTCCTCCTCCTCCTCCTCCTTCTTCTCTTCCCTCTCTTCCTCCTGCTCCTGCTCCTGCTCCTTCTTCTCCTTCTCCTTCTCCTCCTCCTCCTCCTCCGTCTGCTTCTTCTAATATAAATGTGAATAGCAAGTAGAGGAGAAGATAGTAAGAACTAAAAGAAGTACACCCATAGAAGAAAAGAAAAGTAAAGGGAATGAAATAAAAACTGCGCCACATAAAGCTTGTAGTCGTTGACCCCCACGAGGCAACCAATCGTGGATAATGATAATGGATTTGGTGTATGTATTAAAGAAGCCTGTCTCGTGCAAATGAGACATGAAATCGTTTATACCATATAATTATTAAATTATTATAATAACTATACACTTCTCTTCTTAATCGTTTCATAAGCCAGGTAACATGGATAATTATCCTTAGACTAATTATAGTTGCTTTGTTGTACAGTAGGCCAAATGCCATTTGCGTTTCACCAGTCCCGTGCCGTATTTTAAATATTTTAGCTAATTTAACTTAACCTGTGCAACTCATGACAGGAAGTTGACTTTCTCAGGCCTTCTGTTTGAGCTGATAAAAACCGTCTTACCCTGACGCACAAAGAGATAATTCCTTGAGAGGTCTATCTAATCCGTCTGCACACTGTGCCCTCTATTCTACTTGAAAACCTTATCGTATGTTTAAGAAAAACACAGGTGAAAATCGGCGATGCATCGTAGCGAGAGTTCGACAAATGCAAGGAATTTTGAATTTCTATACAAGTTCATTCTTAAACGTCTGTAGTTAAGTCCACCCACTGCGTCTGGGTGCTGCATTGTTAACGTAAAACTCAGTACTTATATCCACCCTCAATTTCTTCCTAGCAAGTTATAAGCTAAGGTATCACATGTTGCATATAATTGATCGATTATAATTATAGTTACTGTTAGAGGACGTTGTCATAATTAAGATGATTAGCGTCGCCCTCCTCCTTTATTCAGGCTTGGGACTGGCACCATATAATATCCTGCTCCCCCTTCTCACAACACTCTGTAATCGCTCTCTTCAGGAATGCGACTTACCACCGACGCAGAAGAGATCAATCCTGATTCCTGCCTTAAAGAGTGATAGTCTAGATCCGGATGTCCCTACGAATTACAGACCGATAGCAAATGTCACCTTTCTCTCTAAACTCATTGAAAAAGTCGTCGCTATGCAGCTCGTCGCTTACTTAGAGAAGAATAATCTTCTGCCGTCAAGTCAATCGGGTTTCAGGAGATACCATTCAACTGAGACACTCCTGCTTCGGCTTCTCTCAGACATCTACGGAGTGATTGACAGGGCTCAACTCACACTACTAGCACTCTTCGACGTCAGTGCTGCATTCGACACTGTAGACCATGACATCTTGCTAGAACGGTTGCGTGTTTCGTTTGGCCTTTCTGAAACTTTTATGAATGGATAAACTCATTTCTTTATGAACGTTCCCTCTGTGTGATCCATGGCACCTCTAGGTCTTCATGGGTCCCTGCGGTACGGGTTGCCCCAAGGCTCCGTCCTAGGACCTATTTTATATATTATCTATACCTCTGGTCCTTCGACGCTTCTGGCTACACATGCGGTTCTGAGTCAGCAATATACTGATGATGTCCAAGCATACATGCATTGCCTCTCTACCAATGCCATTCCAACAGTCCGGGTTATGAGTGGGACTTTAGATGCCATGGAAGCGTGGATGTCGTCAAATCGACTACGCTTTAACCCGTCCAAAAGCAAATTTATTTGGCTAGGCACGCGACAGCAACTCGATAAACTTGACCTCACTGCTCTTGCAACTGAATTCCCCAACTATACCTTCTCAACTCTTGTCCGCGATCTTGGTGTCTGGCTCGACCAGGACCTTACTTTTGCTCCACAGATACATCGTCTAACTAGGGACTGCTACTACCAGCTGCGCCAGCTTCGCACAGTTACTCGTTCGCTAACGCCCAGTGCCACTGCTACGTTGGTTCACTCCTTCGTCACAGCCCGCCTTGATTACTGCTCGTCGCTTTATTTTGGTCTTCCATCTAGTCGCATAGTGTGTTTACAGCGAGTTCTGCGCTCTGCAGCCCGTCTCATTGGGCATATTCCTAAACATGGCCAAGTCTCTAGATATATGCTGGAGGTCCTTCACTGGCTTCCTATGCGCTTACGCATAGAATATAGGATCGCTGCCTTAGTATGGCGATGTTGTCAGGGCCCTGCCCCTGCTTACCTTCGAGAGCTTTGCTGCACAGTTTCAGGTGTCCAAAGCCGACGTTTCCTCCGCTCAGCGGGAAAATGGGTACTTTTAGTTCCATTTGCTCGTTCCACGACTATGCAAAGTCGAGCTTTTTCAGTGGTGGGCCCGGTAGTCTGGAATAGACTTCCCTTAGAGCTCCGCATGTGCCCTGGGGTCACTCCTGGCATATTTCTTGCAAACTTAAAATTGTCTTATATGAACGTGCTGGTGTCGGGAGCGCCTCTGAGTAGTTCCCTTGAAGGGGCGCTATATAAATTTTCGAATGAATAATAGAGACGTTTATAGTATATATAAATTATATATATCAACGCAACAGTCGTAATTACAACCGGCCAGGATAAGTAAGTTGTTACACATTTACCTGCAACAGGCTTCGACTATCGGTATATCGGTACTAAATTGATTTGCTAATTATCTCCAACACTCATTATGGCAGCGTTCGAATACTTGCATACACGGGAACACGAATAATCTACATCATGTTGCTCATAGAAAGAATTTATCAGCGGGCGTACAGACCCGATGCACTATGCGATTAGGCTACCAAAACACTATAATTTGTGCCTAATACGACGAAAAGAGCAATGTAAACATGGTTACAATCGCACTGAGTCCACTACTGCGCTGTCAAGTTATTTTTGGAGAGTATTTAGAGTATACCTCCGTTTGAAAACAATGAAAACGTCAATGGAAGTTCCTCGTAATTCTTAGGCCGCGACTGGACCGCAAACACCTACGCCGCAAATAAATGTTAATCGGAAATTATTGACCGGCACCGTGCGTAGGTTAGCGGCGGTGAATGATCAACGGTGCTGACAGATCACCGGTGAGGAGGATTGTTCGACCACCTCTCCATGCAGCGAGACATGCATTCTCAAGGAACTTAGTGTAACAAGGTGCGGCCTATTCAGTGACGAATACCTCTGCTACTGGTCTCGGTTATGTTACAGAGAATAACTGATGTCAGGTGGACCTATTTCTGTGCGTTGGCTGAGGCTTTATAAGCGTCAACTTGAAACCGATCAGACGTTTTTACGCAACGACGCTCAAGCAAGCGGTGTCAACACATAGGCCTACGGCTTTTAATAGAGACTGTATAAGCAGCGGAAAGTTTATCAGAGCCGAGGAAAAAGCCGGTTGTTAGTAAAGAGAGAGAAATAGGGATCGAACTGAGATGTCGTCTGCAGAGCTTGCCGTTCTGCTGTTGATTGCGTCAACGTTCACTCTCATCGTGGCAGCTAATCCGTTCAATGAATACGCGTATTCCTTCAATCGTGACATGTTGATCGACGCCGAAAAGAAATTCGAAAGGAGGACTAATCCCTCTTCCTGGGTAAGCGATCGCATTTTAAAAGTCCAATATGATTTTACTTCACAAGCAGGGCATATTTTAACTGTATAACCAGTGGGACAAATGTCCCAGTAGTCTGGATGATTTGTCCCAGGCAATGTATGTTTGAAATATAACTAGTGAGACAAATGTTGCAGGAGTTTTAAGCGCGAGCAACTAAGCAAAGTAACCTATCCTTTCGCCAACAGATCTCTCTTTTCCCGTACCTTACTCTTCTCCTGTCCGCAATCTTGGAATAATCTTTGATAAAACCTTACCTTTGCCGACCACATCACTCAGCTATCTCGCACCTGCTACATGCACATCCGTGACCCTCGTCGACTGCGCCCAGTACTCGATTACCAAACTACCTGCACAATAGCCACCTCCATTGTACATTCCAAACTTGACTACTGCAATTCCCTTTTCTACAACATCGACTCTTCCCAAATAAAACGCCTGCAAACAATTCAGAATGCCCTCGTCCGCGCAGTCACCAAAACTCCCAAACACCATCACATAACTCCTGTTTTGAAATCACTTCATTGGCTGAAAGTCCCTCAACGCATCCATTACAAAATCATATCTCTTACGTACAACGCCCTTCAAACCTCTCAACCTTCTTACATTCGCCAGCTATTTACCATCCAACCGCCCGGGTCTACTCGCTCATCATCATATCTTTCTCTATCTCGGCCTTCAGTCTCCTCATCTCTGAAATTCTGCAACCGCTCCTTAGTCTATGCTGCACCGGCTCTTTGGAACAATCTCCCAAAAGATCTCCGCCAGTTTGCTCATCCTCCCATATCGCCTGTTGACATCACCTCTCCTCCGCTTGCACTGTCCTCCGCTGCTTTCCACTCACGACTGAAAACCGAACTCTTCAAGCTATCCTATCCTGATTCCATTCCTACGCCACCACACAACCGCCATCATCACCGATTACCACCGTAGCATCCTGCTGTCTCCTCGGCTTGACCTCCCCGGACTCTGACCTGGCACCGGCACGGATAAGGCGGACATGGCTATTGCGGACTTGATTTGATATAGCGCCGGTGAATAAGCTGGTCTCCCTGACGTGGCTTTTGTGTGGCGCTGAGAAATTTCGGAGATTTACATTACATTACATTACATTACATTACATTAAAGAGTCCATTGGAAACAATCGATATCTGTCGGCCACCATGTACAACGAGAATCTTGTGGTACATGTAAGAGAATACGAGATGGGACATGGCAAGTTATATCCTACAAGAAAGGGTGTTTGCTTCACCAAACCCAGATGGGCAACTTTCATGAGTCATCTAGACGAAATAGATAGAAGTGTAGAGTTGCTAAAAGCAGATCAACCTGTGGAATATTTCCAGCATATTGAAGGTAGATATTACGTTACAATTTCAAAGGGTGTAAAGTGTGTAAACATTCGACGTTACTTCTTACCATTGAACACCACAAAAGAACGTCCAACTCGTAGCGGAATCGCTTTGCGTTTGGACGAATGGGAAATGTTGATATCAAAGATTCACGAGTTGCACGAACAATTACCGGAGCTCAAAGTCGCGACGCCGTGCTACGCCAGCGAGGACCATGCGAATCAGATGGGATATTTCAACTGTCGCGAATGTAATCCAATTGGACTGGATATCATTAACGAGTTAAATGTTTAAGATGTTAGACTTTATATTAGAGCCCTGCGCCGACGTCATAGAGTCGAAACCATGTTGAGCCTTGGAGACAAGGATGAGGACCTTAAATTTTATGCGGGCAGAAAGCGGGAGCCAGTGGAGTTCTTCTGCCAAAAAGGTGGTGATATGAGAGAATCGAGGAAGACGGGGAATTAATCTAGCAGCAGCATTGAGAACGAACTGAAGAGGAGCAAGACGGACTTTGGGAAGACCAATGAGGAGGGAATTGCAGAGTCAAGTCTAGAGCAGACAAAAGCATGGACAATTGAAGTGAAAATTGGAGATGAGAGATAGCGACGGATAGCTCTAAGGCGCCTTAGGTGAAAATAGGAAATGAAATAGAAAAATGCACCCGTTCCTGCCATATACTGCGATATCTAAACCTTATCCATGCTAATATTTCACCTTCTTGTATATGCCGATCAGCTAAAACACTCTAATTAACTCCCAAGTCTTTCGTTGAAACGCAGAAAGTTGTAATTTTAGTATAGAAACAGTCATCGCAAGCACTCGTGCAACTCAAAAGTTCCCATTTTATCGTGTAAACCTTCATGCCTGCTCTCCTCGCATCCTGAAAGACCTAAGTTTCTCTCCTCGCATGTGTCTCTTCATTCCCAAAACTGCATGTGTGCTCTCTTCCCAGCTGGCTTTACATCGTAAGAGAGGAAACCTTGCAATGTCCTGCGCATCTTTGTAACATTAAAGTTATCATTTTACCGTGTAAGCTCTCATGCCCTGCGTCTTCGCAGGCTAAAAGTTGGCATTTTACTGTAGAAATTCTTCTTGCAACTTGCAAGTCATCAGTTTGATAAGTAAACTCTCAATCCATCTGCACGTACATTAGTTAAAGGTCAACGATTGACTGAAACCTTGCATCAAACTTTAAACATATCTTGAGTTGCACGGGTCTTTTTAAACACCTCTTTAGCCATCTCCGGATTTCCACGCTTTAAACTCACCTACAAATATATTGATAGGACTTTCTTATATTTATTTATTTATTTTATTTCTCGGATATTTCTATAGCGTCTCCTCAAGTCTACTACTACTCAGAGGCGCTCTCTACTACAGCATTGATACTGTGTCGGAGTTTTCACGCCGAAGCACCACGAGCAATCGCGAGTGAAGGACTTGCCCAAAGCATGCGTTATCATATATACGCAAATGATTTGTTACCGTCTGGCAGGATGCGCTGATTTTAAAAATCTATACATTGTCATACAGAGCCCCATTGTCATTGTCATACAAAGTCAAAGACGAATGTCAAATAATGCTATTTTAGTCAGTCTATATGAAAACGCTCTATTCAATCGTGCGTACATTAGTTAAAAGTCAACGACTGACTGAAACCTTGCATCAATATTTGCTTCAGGAAAAAGAACTGTATAGTTAACCCCTACGGTTCTTATGCACAGTGGCGGCGCTAACATGGGTCGCGGTATAGGTCATTTGACCTGCCTATTTTACTCTGGACCTGCCTTATGACCTGCCTATTTTAATCATAAAGCGGTTATTAGGGTGGAGTGAAAAAAATTATTTTTTATAAACGAATTCTAATAGTGGGCAAAAGATGCAACTTGGGTAGAAAAAGAAACACACCAAATATTTTACATTTCAAATATAAATCTTCTGCCCTCTACCATCGATGCAATATTTCGACGTAGTTAACCTAAAATCACAATGGATGTCATCCAATCTCCTCTGCCTAAACCTTTGCAAAACAGAATTCATCATCCTAAGCCTTTCTGATCGTATCAAGAAGAGCCCTAACTCTTCCATACACCTGTCAACTAACTCATCATCTCTTACCTTCACATCGTACTCCCCCCGTCATTCTTGGTATTATTGTTGACCACACCTGCTGTAACCACATCTCCAACCTCTCGCGCTCCTGCTTCATGCACATTCGTGACCTTCGACGCATCCAGCCCATGATCGACCTGAAAAACTGCATCTACCATTGCTACTCCATTGTTAATTCAAAGCTTGATTACTGCAATTCCCTCTTCCTCAGCCTTGAATCCATCCAAATCAAGTGTCAACCCAATCCTTCCGTTGACAATCCTTCTGATTAAATCCTTGTTCTCTTCGTACTTAACGCCTATTTAACGTTCATCTTTTGAACACTAATTCTACGTATAAGTATAACCTGAATTAATCAGCAACACAGTTTAATATCTTTTAGTTTAATAAGAAACAAACAGACAGAACTCAATTCGATTACAACTCAACTAGTCAGCCACACTACTACAGCGAACACACTCGAATTTTAAACTTCTCTAGTCAGCATAATTCTTCGCGCCTCTTGACACACCTGTCTTCTGTGCGCCTAAGCGAACTCTAATAATATACATATAGCGCGCCGCTGCCGAGATTGGCCGGCCGCGCGTGTCACTAAGCCTATACGTTATACATCTATCATATATACATATACACGTGAAACTAAAGTAAGCGCACTAAATATATACGCTAATATCTCGCACTGCAAGACTGTACACAAAACTCAGTTCACATTACCTCCTTCCTTTTTCTGGAATTGAGCAAATTAAATTTCAAAATTTGCGAAATTACCAAAATACATGAAACATATATATATATCTAACTAATTAATGAACAGTCTTACGATTACTTATAACCTTGACAAACAATCAGCAATAACATTCAATCTGCCCTTCTTGTACTTCACCTCAACATCAAAAGTTTGTAAGGCTAACGCCCAACGCACAAGTTTAGCAGACTTAGACATTGACTCAGTCAAGTATGTAAGAGGATTGTGATCAGTAAAAATGAAAATTTTCGATCCAATTATAATTTCTTTTAACTTGTTTAAAGCCCAAACAATAGCATAGGCTTCCTTTTCCACAGTAGCCCATCTCTTCTGGGTATCAGTTAATTTCTGACTGATAAATGACACAGGGCGTTCTATTCCCTTGTCGTCCATCTGTGTTAAAACAGCACCGACTGCAAAGTCACTACTATCGCAGTACAAATTGAATGGTTTTCCCACTTCAAAAACATATAACACTACTTTGGATCGCACAGCCTCTTTAAGTAAATCAAATGCTTGCTGATGTTCAACAGTCCAATCAATCTTATCAGAAACACGTTTACTAGTTAAATCAGATAAAGGTTTCGCAATCTGTGCAAAGTCCTTAATAAACTGTCTGTAATAATTAAAAAATCCAAGCAGTTGCTTAACTTGCTTCTTAGTTTCTGGGATCTTCAAATTACTCAAACTTTCAATTCTGTCTGGATTCATCTTTATCTTACCAGACCCAACCACATGACCGATAAACCTTACCTCACTCTTACCAAATATGCATTTTTTCAAATTCAAAGTAACGTTATGCAATCTCATTTGCATCAAAAATGCATCTAGATGCTGCAAGTGAACTTTCCAACTGTCAGAATGCACAGCAATGTCATCAACATACGGTTCTGCAAAGTCACTTATAGGCTGTAAAACTAAATTTATCGCCTTAACAAAAGTTCGGCCTGAATTTATCATTCCAAAAGGAACACGAGTAAATTCATACAGTCCATTATGTGTTACAAAAGCTGTCTTCCATTGATCAGATTGTTTTACAGGACAAGTCCAATAAGCACTTCGACAGTCCAAAATAGAAATCACATTAGACTTTCCAACTTTGTTTAAAACGTCTCTGACAATCGGCATAGGATATTTACAATCCACTGTGAATGAGTTAATGTATCTGTAGTCACAGGCAAGTCTTAAAGATCCGTCTTTCTTTTTAACAATAACCAAAGGGCTTGCCATTCTGCTCGATGATGGTTTAATAATGTTTGTTTTTAACATTTCTTTGATCTGACGTTCCACTTCTGATCGATAAATCAAAGGAATTCGATATGCTGCAAATTCCTTTTCACGAAATCCTGGTTTTAGTTCAATTTCATGTTCAACCAATGTACATAATCCGGGTTTTTCTGAAAATCTGTCACAGTATTTGTTCAAAACGTTCAACAACTGTTCTTGCTGAGTTACTGTCAAATGGCTAATTTGTTCAGGATCGAGGTTAAGTGAATTCTTGTCATCTTGAACCTCATTCCTCATTGGTAATTCAACCACTGAACCAAAATCTTCATCTTCTTCAACGATTAGACCACAACTTAATGCTCGAGTAACATATTTTCTGATCTTGTTGGCGTGAATTATTTTTCGACCATTTTCACCCATATCAACTAAATAAGAGTACTTTGATCTTCGATGTATGATCGTACATGGACCATGCCATCGAGAAATAAGTTTGTTTGTTGACGTTGGATACAAAACTATGACTTTCTCACCAGCTTCAAATTCTTTGTGCTTTGCTCTCTTGTTATACTGATTCGTGTATTGTAATTGCTTTTCTCGAGAGTAAGATTCTGCAAACAATAATGCTTTCTCCATATTTTCTTTGAGTTCTTTCAAATACTTTTCTGGTTTAACTCCAACATGAGGTGGTAAGTTTATTTCTCTAGTCCAACTCTCTTTTAATATTGCCAATGGTCCTCTCGGAATTTTCCCATAGACAAGCATATATGGTGATACTCCAGTAGTTGCATTCGGCACTTCTCGTAATGCCCACACTGTGAAAGGAATTATCTTATGCCATTTCCTCGGGTTGTCTATTATCACATGATGGATCATCTTTTTAAATGTCTGATTCCATCTTTCTACTAATCCAGCAGCCTCTGGGTGTCCTGGTGTGTCGAATCTTGGACTACAGCCCATTAAATTGAGAAATTCTCTTGTCAAACTGGCTGTGAAGTTCGTTCCTTGGTCACTTGTAATCACGGACGGCACACCAACGTTCATGAATAGTTCCATCAACGCTTCACACACAGCCTTCGCTGTCAGCGATTTCAATAAGAAGATTGTAGGCCATCTGGTGCACGAGTCCACAATGCATAAACAATACTTGTGACCTGCAGCAGATACTGGATCGATCGGGCCAACGAGGTCCATCGTCATTCTCTTGAAGGCGACCTCTTCTCTTGAGACCGGAGTGATAGGTACTCTATCCATCACCAAACTCCTTGCCTTTAGTTGACACTTCTCGCAAGACTTACAAAATTTCACAATGTCTCTTCTCATCTTTGGCCATACAAAAGATAATTTTATTCGTTCTCTTGTTTTCTCTTCTCCTAGATGTCCTCCAAATACCGATTCATGCGCCAATTCCATCACTTTTATTCGTCTCTCTTTTGGTAACACTAGTTGATATATCGTCTGGTCTAATATCTGATATTTCTTATGCAATAAACCGTTGATCACACAGAATTCAGATTCTTTCTCTTGTGCTAACTTCCACCACGGCTTCAACGATTCATCCTTTCTCTGTTGCTCTTCGAACTTCTTCGAATCGGCAATCTGCACCTTTTGTTCTTCATCCATCTCTTCATCTCTATACAAGTCTCCTATCCCCACATCACATTCATCGTCTTCTTCAGTTTCATTTAATGTGCCATTCTCGCATGCAGCCATCTCTTGCTCGTTCATCTCTGCTATTACACCATCTCGCGATAAGCTTCGTTGCTCATTACTTTCGTTTTCCTCATCACTTGAACTTTCAGTTTCACTCTTCTCATCAACATCTACCATTTCCTGTTTCCGACTCTGCGCTCTCGTCATTACATTTGCTTGTACACTCACATTTCCTTGTATCGTTTTAACTTTCATCTGTGGTACGGCTTTTAATTCGGCAATTATCTCTGGATGCAACAAGAATCTTTCTGTACTGCCCATCTTTGCAATACTAGCACACATCAAAGTGACATAAGGTGTAAGTGAACACTGGATTTTACGCGGAAATCCCTCTTCTTCCACGTCACTACCACACAGTCTAACATCGACTTTCACTAACTTCGCAGGAATGGCATCTCCTGCCACACATTGCAAATTCACTTTTCCAATTTGTTCCACCTTCATGCCTTCCAGTAATTCTTCACTAATCACCGGAATCTCTGCACCCGAGTCGCTCAGTGCTTTGACTTTCACTGGCTCTTTACCGTCTACTGCACGAATTTCAACCTCGACATATTGCAAGAACGATTTCTTCAATATTCGACTGTCATCTTTTCCTATGACTTCTCTCTGAATTCCAGCATCCAATAGAATTTCTTTTTGAATACCACATTTCATTACTGACTTTACTTCAGTCTCTTGGTTTTCTTGACTCGCGGTTTGATTATCTGTATCACTAACCACTTGAATCAAATTCACCCTTGTGTGTTCTTGATTTCTGCTAAAACTAGCTGCTGCCACTGGAACTGGACAAAATTTAACCAAATGTTTGTCTGAACCACAGTTGTGACAACGCTTCACAACTGTATGGTATGGTTGTGAAATACCTCGTTGTTCATTTCCTTCATATCTCTTATACTGCGTAAACGATGTGTTGCCTTCCCTCTTGGCAAACGGCGCTGACGATTTGTTAAATCCCTGACGACCAAACGTCACTTCTCTGGTCTCATTGGGTACAGGGACACTAGCCTTGACTTCTTTACCAATGAACTGATTCCCTGTTCCTGGATTACTTTTCCACTTTCCACTCTGGCTTTGGTTTACGGAACGTTGAGAAGGATAACTGTTTATATTTGGAAATGCAAACCCAATTCGATTGTTTACATGAATGTCTGCTAGGTCTGCCACTGCACTAGCTTGGAGACAGTCAGTTCCTTCCTTCGACAATACAAACTGTAGTGGACCTGGCGGTAAACATTCTTTCAGCTTATCCGCTACCAGCAAATCAAAGAGCGTATCATACTCTCTGTTCACGTTTCGACTTCTCACGTAATAGTTTAGCAAGTTCTTAAGTCTTGCCGTAAACATCGTATAAGTCTCTTCTGTCGTCTTCTTAGCATCCACAAATCTGGCTCTGTATTCTCTCGAAGTCAACTTAAATTCTTTTAATAAGTGCTGCTTGACTCTATCATAATTGTCTAGATCATCGTATGACAATCTATTCAGAACGGTTCGAGCTTTCGGCGTCATCAATGGTAGTAATAATTTAACCCAAAACGGCTTTTCCACAGCAAAACTACGAAACGCGTTCTCGACTGTTTCAAAATATAATGGCACCTCCATCATATCAGTTGGCATATGAGGCAATACATGCTTCATTGCATCACCTATTTTCTTAATTTTTGACACCAAAGTTTCACTTTCTTGCTGTTTCCTTCTTTCTGCTTCCCGTTCTTCTCTCATTTGCGTTTCTTTCAATGTCAATTTTGATTTCTCCAGTTTCAGACGTTCCTGTCTTTCTGCCTCTGCCTTTTCCAAACTTTCTTTCTGAAATTTGAGTTCTTCTTGTCTTATCTGTTCTGCGCGTTCTAACTCTAACGTTCGCGCTTTTTCTTTTTCTTCTTCACGCATTCTCTTTGCTTCAATCTGTTGCTGACGTACTTCTTCATCACTTTTTCTAGCTTTTTCAGATTCAATCATCTGCTCCAGTCTTCTTCTTTCAGCATCTTCCCTATCTCGTTTCAACTGTTCTAACTGAATCTCAAACTGATGCTTTTGCAATTCCAGTTCTGCCTTACGCACTTGTTCTGCTTTATCTTCTCTCTCTCTCTGCAGGCGCAATTCCTCTTGCCTTACAAGTTCCGCTTTCTCTTCTTTCTCTCGCTGCAAGCGCAATTCTTCTTGCCTTACACGTTCTGCTTCTTGTCTCAACTCTTTCTCTTCTTGTCTTCGTCTATCTTCTCTTTCTTTCTCTTCTTGTCTCAGTTCTTTCTCTTCTTGTCTCCGTTTCTCTTCTCTTTCTTTCTCTTCTTGTCTAGTCATCATCATCCACTGCATCAACATCTCCATAGACATAGGCGCAGGAGGTTTTTCAATAGCCTTTTCTACGGCACCGCCAACGGCACCTTCTTCTTCGACTTCTTCTTTCACCCACACTTCAGCGAGTTCCTGTATCATGTCACCACGTGACATACCTTCTAATTGTTCTTCTTTAAAACCGGCTTTCAACAAACGCTGTTTCAGCCTTTCCGTAGACATCTTCTTAATATCTGCTTGTCTTTCAGCACTTAGTTTCTCCATCTTACTTGTTTACTTTGGTGATTTCTCTTTTCAAAGAAGTCACGGTTTTTCTTGTTGTGTGAATCGATAAAGAAACGGGATTTCTTTTATATTTGTTCGTGGAAAACAACGAAATTTTTTATACCGTTTCTCGTGTTCCACCGTCGTTGATATCGTAGACACGTCACACAGCACACAACGCGTAAATTCTTTTATCACCGTCGTAGATTCTTCTATCCGCCGAAGGAGGTGATAACGTGAATTTTAATCCACCGTGAGTTTATATCCACCGTGAGTATTTATTCCACCGTGAGTATTTATTCCACCGTGAGTATTTATCCACCGTGAGTTATTTATCCACACCGACGCTATTCCACCGTGAGTCTTTATCCACACCGACGCTATTCCACCGTGAGTCTTTATCCCACCGCTGCCACCAATAATGTCAACCCAATCCTTCCGTTGACAATCCTTCTGATTAAATCCTTGTTCTCTTCGTACTTAACGCCTATTTAACGTTCATCTTTTGAACACTAATTCTACGTATAAGTATAACCTGAATTAATCAGCAACACAGTTTAATATCTTTTAGTTTAATAAGAAACAAACAGACAGAACTCAATTCGATTACAACTCAACTAGTCAGCCACACTACTACAGCGAACACACTCGAATTTTAAACTTCTCTAGTCAGCATAATTCTTCGCGCCTCTTGACACACCTGTCTTCTGTGCGCCTAAGCGAACTCTAATAATATACATATAGCGCGCCGCTGCCGAGATTGGCCGGCCGCGCGTGTCACTAAGACTATACGTTATACATCTATCATACATACATATACACGTGAAACTAAAGTAAGCGCACTAAATATATACGCTAATATCTCGCACTGCAAGACTGTACACAAAACTCAGTTCACATCAAGGGTCTGCAACTTATCCAAAACTCATTAGCCAGGGCTGTCACTAGAACGCCGAAACATCATCATATCACTCCCATCCTCAAATCACTTCACTGGCTAAAAATCCAAACCCACTTCACAGTTCTTTCACTAACCTACAACTCTCTCAAATATTCTCAGCCCAAGTACCTCCGTGATCTCTTCACCATCCAGACAACCCGCTCCAACCGATCCTTCTCGACCCCCAGTCACTACTTATATTAATTTCTCCAACCGAGCCATATCCAACAGAGCACCACGCCTCTGGAACGATCTCCCCCTTGATTGCAGTCCGTCCTCCATCTTCCTCCTCCTCGTGCTCCTCTATATATCACCCCGGGCTTTCCACTCAAAACTGAAGTCTCACCTGTTCAAGTACTCTTACTCTGACTCACCTGATCCTCTGCCTTCCAATTCTTCTCGCCCTAAGCGCACCATCCTTCACAGCTGCTATGCCTCCTCTTGATCCGTCCCCCCTGGAAGCGGACTCGGACCTCTTATGGACTACTCTCTGGAAACCCCCTCAACGCTAAGTCATACTGGCGCATCCTGCTTGAACAGAGCTTCGGTACTTCTTTCGTTCTCTACTAATTTTCTTCTTTTCAATGACGTCACTGCCTTCATTAGGCATTTCAATTCCATAATCCTGTAGCACACCAGATGCTATTTCCGCAACTGATTTGAACGTGTATTTCATGATTTGTAACCGTTCGACGATAGTCCGTTCAAGAAAAAAATAATGCGCTACACATGGACGTTTTTCCAAAGAAATTTATATGGTAAATATTTTACCGCCGGTAGAGGGCAGAAGACGTAAAGCAAAATCAAAAATATTTTGAACACTACTTACTCTAACATGCTGGCAACAAACCTTTGCTGTCCCACCTCATGCTCGCAGCGCCGCTGCTCTCTCCGCTCAGCTGCGCAAGGTGAACTTATTGTTACCCGCGCGCGGACAGCCATACGGCAGCGCCGTGCCTTCTCTGTGGCTGCCCCCATGACCTGGAATGGGCTCCCTACCAAGCTCCGTCAAATACCGATTGGTCATTTCACTCTGGTTAACTGTTTTTAGTTTAGAGATTATTGTAATGAAATGTACTGGCCCTGTACCCGATCCCTGTACAATACTTGCATTTAGTTTTAATAGGGACGATGTGAGTCCTTCAAATTTTGTCGCATGTTGCCTATCTTTGAGGAATTCAATTTCCCAATTGTATGTTGAGTCTGGTATGGGCAGTTCCGCCAATAGTTCAGCTAGGTTGGCAGTTCGCACCATGTCGAAAGCCTTTGTAAAGTCGAGCGCAATGAGATGGACGTATTGGTGCTCTCGAAGTAGTTCCATGAGATCTGTAAGTAGGGCTGTAATAGCCGCCGTAGTGGAACCAGTCGGTCTGAAAGCATACTGGTCGGTGAATTCGTGGTTGAGCTGAGGATCCAAAAGTAGCGGGTGGAAGAAGCGTCGCATGATGAACTTTTCGAGTAGGCGGCACAAGATGGACTGAATAACTGCTGAATAACTCCCATGACCCTGACGCGATCTGCTGAAATTGTATTGTTGGCGCCGCCACTGCTTACGCATGAGCGGGGATTTAGTTAGCCACTGAATAGCGCCTAAATCCGGATTGGATGATCTCTGACTAGCGGCATTCAGCAAAAGGGATGAGGTTATATATGTTATTTCTCACATTTTATTATTCTTTTCTCCAGGCTAGTGTTCAATCATAGTTTTTCTTGTCCACGGTTGCGGTGTGTCAACCAATTATATGATCAATAATAAAAACGAATATGATGATGATGATGATGATGATGATGATGATGATGATGATGATTAAGGCTGGATTAGGCGATGAACTAAGGAGTCGTGGATTATGATTGATTATGGCTGGATTAGGCGTCGGCGGATTAAGGAGTTGTGGATTATGATTAAGGCTGGATTAGGCGACGGACTAACGAGTCGTAGATTTTAAACTACCGGAGGAATTTCTAAGGCGAGGTTTCCAGTAGACCCTATTTGGCGTTGTTGACCGAGCAGGGAAAAAAGTTATTTTTTGCTCAGACAAAACTAATATATTCATGCTCCTATTATTAACAAATTAATATGGGTGATGATGATGATAATGATTATTAGTATCGTGATCATCACCAATAATAACAACAGCAACAACAATAATAATTACGACAACAACAACAATAATAATAATAATAATCATTATTTTTTGTATCATTATTTTTGTCATCATCATCATCGTCATCATCATCATCAATAATAATAATAATAATTATTATTATTATTATCATTATTATTGTCATCATCATTATCATCGTCGTCATCATCATCATCATCATCATCATCATCATCACCACCACCACCATCATCATCATCATCATCATCATCATTATCATTATCATTATTGTGAACTTTGTTGTGTTGCTTTACCCATGCAGAGTGAGCAGACTGTGAATCACTATCTTCAGTATCTGAAGTGGCGTGAATTCAAGGCGACGAAGAACAGCGGGTTTCCTCCATCCAGACCAATCGAAGAGAAACTGAGTGACATCATCTCATCAGAGATCTACAAGGCTCTTGTTAAGCTTCCCAAAGGAGGAAACATGCACTCGCACGAAAGTAAGTGACAGCCAATGACAGATGTTCGATGCATTATTCAATCCTATCCAGTGCACACAAAAGGGTAATGACTAAAAATGATTGTTGTTTTTTTGGGTCAACTATATCGCGCAATTGTCGATTGCTCAGCGTGCTCAACTCTCAAGCGAGAGGTCAAGAGTTCAGATCCACAGCCGTTTGAGAATTCGGCTCAACTTGTGCCCCCTAACCAATTCAGCTTTAATGAGTACACCAACCGTGCATTGTCAGGGAGACGATCAGACGGCGTTGGAGAGGACTGTACACCCGCCAGCATATACGGTGGATAAGAGAGATGATACCCATGGTGCCGCTCGGGGCAGAGCTTGAAGAACTGCACTTTTCGCTCATATATCTCGTGGTAACACAGTCCTAATTCGAAATTTACATAGCGCCTAATCAATGTAGCAGCTAATCAAGAACAAGAAATGGGGCGCACACACACACTTCCATTCACCTGTCCCTACATTCTGCACGCAGCCAGCCCGCCTGCGCCCGGCAGCCAGAAGGTGGCGCGGAATGGGCTTCGCCAGCCTTACCTGGACTCTCCCTCCATTCCTCCCTCACTGGCTGGCGTCAGAGGACTCGAGATACGCGACGTACATCGAAAATTATGTTAGTTGATGACTTAATTAACATTACTGCTATTACTTATGACCGCTGATGGATGCATATTATTATTGTTGTATAGCATTCTAGAAGTCCTGTATTTTGATTGGATTTGAGCCAAGATTTTAAGATTCTACGTATCTAAATATTTAGTCGTTTTCCTCTCGTGTGCCTAATTTGTGTTGCTATCGCAGCAATTAAGCGCATCTCTACTGGTCGTGTTTAACCCCCCCTCCCCCACCGAACGGCTGCGTCTCTGCATCTGGCTTTCATGAAACAGTTATACCACGCATGCAATCAGCTCTATACACGCATGATCCCTCGAAAGATATTATTTAGAGAAAGTAGGCTAATTAAGTTGCTGTGCGCTGATTACCATAATCAATTACAGAGAATAGATAGTGCACAGGGTCTCTCATGATGGCATGATATGTCATTCTGTCTTACAAGCAAGTGATGATTCACAACTATTCCCGTATACAGGAACAAAGGCATTACTGAAAATGCGTTCGAGGGGATACGTACCTTTTGTCGGACCCAGATATAGCTCGCTGCACAGATTAAACGCGGAATACGCTAAGGAGTCGCAAAAGTACTTAGATGTTTTGTAGCGCTTTTTCCAGAATCTCATTGCATATTGTCATTACCCAATACTTAGTCTGCTCTGAACGTGGTAGATAGAGATGAACGCGCACTGAACATCATATGCAGCCGATATTTCTTGATGATGTATATGGGCCTACGTTTTGTTTTAATTGCATTGATTTAGTACAGTGTAACTGCTTTTGACGACTAGTATTCAGACATGTGTCATAATTTATGTTGCTGATTCTTTCTGATGATTTGTACTACTTCATGTATATTTTGAATATTTCCTATTTTAAAGTTTTCATAGTAAACGTGGTAAAGAATATTGACATTAGAGATAAACCTGTAAAAAGTTTCTTTGAGTGTGGTGGTTGGTATACGTGCTATTTCAGTATATAAGCTACACCTAACACTATTGGTAGCATGTACACATTTTACAGTACATTGCTAATACCTCTCGGTGACGCAGTGACAGACAGTGCACTAGTTATCTTGGTAACTATAATCTGTGTATTCTTCAATTAACAGATCACGACGTGAGCAAGAAGGTTTTACTGGATATCGTCTGGAATTCGCCCGATTTCCAGTACGTCCACATGCTTCCACCAACCCATCCCACTACTCCATGGATGTTGGACTTCTTCGTCAATCCTCCAACCGACGACTGGATTAACCTCAAAGAAACGAATACTTACACGAAGGAAGAGATCCTAAAATATCAGACCTTTATCGGGATTCTCAGCTTCAACGCCACCAGGTACCCCACTGATTCCGGAATGCGCTGGAAGGAGATGGGAGCGCTGTGGGATAGATCCTCCGACATGATCTCAAACCTTCCAATCAAGAAGAAGTACATTGAAGCAATGTACGAAATAGGTCTTCAACAAGGAGTCATCTACTTTGAATCCAGAAAAAACATATACGAGGAGATCTATGTTCTTGATCCATCTCCTCGATACAACAGCACTAACGGACGCAGGTACCTCAACCCCATGGGCGAACAAGAAGTTGAAGTTGTCTTGGAGCTGTCCAGAAACTTCGCCAAGAAACATCCGGAATTCGTTGGTCACAAAAGAATCTCTACCGCTCAGCGACGGAGCAGCAAGATGAAATTCGACTTCTACATGGAAAACGTTGTCCGAATGCACAACTTGTATCCAGATCACGTGATAGGGTTTGACGCCGTTGGAGAGGAAGACGCTGGCTATGCTCTACTCCACTACATCAGCGAATGGCTGAAGTTGTACAACAGCACCACAGGCAAACTCAGAGTTCCTCTCTACCTTCATGCGGCTGAGACCAATTGGCCAGATGATCTGATGACCTCCGATATGTACGATGACATGGTCTCAACCCTAATGAACACATACGAATCCATCCTTCTCAGTTCCAGCCGCATTGGACATGGCTACGGCTTCATCAAGCATCCGTACCTGCTAAGCCTCCTCAAAGAGCGACAGATTCCCGTGGAGACTTGCGTCGTCAGTAACCAATTGCTCGGTTTCACTCCGGACATCCGTAACCACCCGGCCCAGCATTTCCTCCGCTACGGTATTCCGATCGTGTTGGGATCCGACGATGCCGGAACCTTTGGATATGACAACTTCACGGTTGACTGGTACGAAGCATTTATGGCGTGGGGCTTGGACCTGGAAGACCTTAAGACAATTGCCAAGAACTCGTTGATTTATAGCGGACTGAGTGAAGACGATAAGAAAGTAGCCATTGAGTTGAAATGGCAGCCGATGTGGGATAAGTACATAATGAACATGTATGATTCAGCGTGTGGGAGGGACTACGTTGCGGAAGCATCGCATGAAAACAGACCGACAACATTTGCCCGGATCCTTCCGCTGGAAGGTGCGAAAACTGGAACGACAAAAGTTCACGTCCTCGGCCGCAACTTTGAACGGGGAATCTGCCAAAACGTGGCGTGCAGGTTCGGCGACAGGATATCCCCTAAAGCTGCCTACATTTCGAACCAACACATTCTCTGCGAGTCGCCTGACTTCGGAGACGAGCAGGAGCGCTCTGTGGAGGTCTTTCTGGCACTCGATGGGGTACACTTCGTCTCAACTCACTTCAACTTCACCTACAAGTATGATGCCATCAAGACGTCGACCACAACGCCGAATCCTGAGCCGGTGTCGCGTGAGATTTTGTCCGGCATAATATTGTGTCCGACTCCGCCCACTTCCGTTGTCAAGACTGTATTTCACGCTGCAGCTGTGTCATATGTTGTCCGGCATGAAAACATGTCCGGACCAGAGCCCGACAGCAAGACGACGTATGAAGCATGGTCTGAAGTATTGCGTTAACATTAGAAGTAACGTATTAAATGACATGCGAAACACTATTTTTGTCAGAAGAGATGAGCAGAACAATAAACTGAGCAGTTGCATCCTTATTTTAACGCACGATGTTGTAGCTGCGGCGGCAGCGCTGACGAGATTTCTATTTTTAGAAAAAATTCCCCTGCTGGAAAATGGGCGACTGAGCGAGTCTCATGTAAACAGTTATTATCCTTATCAGTCTTGAAAATTGTTGTTGGCATTTGGAAACGAACGAAATTTAGGCTTTTCGTTTATTTGGTATTTAAGTTTCCGTGTTTTCTCCAGATCTCCAGACAACGTCAATCAATCAATCAAATTCGTTTATTCAAACATTAAGTTGACACAGACGCAACTTAGACAAACAAGACTATAAAAGACAAATTCTAGGGCCAAAAGTACAGGGTTTTATGCATGAAATTGTCAATAAGCATTCTTATAAAGGATGCGCGAAACGTAGTTGCGGTCATCTTTGTGCGGCAGGGAGAAGTTATGAGATCTAGTTCGAAGATTATGACCACCGGTGCTACGAGGAGGGGGGTCAGGCCCCGAAGGTCATGATTGGGATCATTACAAACAGCCTTAAAAAGATTGTAATCATATGCCTCGGCCATGCGTGCCGCATTGTCCGCATCCACAGGCAAGAAACCCAACCGGATCGTGCGGTTGATCAAACTTTCAATCCTGTCCCTGTCCTTCTGGGAGGTGAAATCCCACCATGCAGGAAAGGCGTAAAAGATCTGAGCAATAGCAGGACATAAAAGGACTTGTGACCGTGCATAGATTAAAATGTGTCAGCCGAGTTCATTGCAGTAAACCCTGCCAGGATGTCCACATAAAGCCCATTTTCCCACAGGGGACCCAAACTTAACCCATATAATGTCCATGGAAAGGGACGTGTCAGCCAAAACCTATAACCTTCCTTGGCTAAGAAGCCGTTTCTGGTGCTGGACCTAGATTTTCGAACTGAACGTGCTTCTGTAGGCCCACTCTTCGCCGAGGTATATATCATTTTCGTTCTCAAGACTTGCCTTTTTCAGTCCACCTTAAGCTGCCTCCGTCAGATCTGATGAAATACATCTCAAGCTCTTCAAAATGCGCGCTCTTCATCTTATTTCCGCTCTCCATCTTTAGACTTCCGGTGTCGGATAGGCGGTCAAAGTGTGGGATCCAGCGACAAGCATCACTCGACCGTGCGCGCGTCGGAAGTCGGTCATGGTACAAGCATTGTGATTCTCCTTACAGATTTTATTTTAGTTATAGCTACAGTTATAGTTAATGGTTTTTCATTTTAGTTATAGTTACAGTCATAGTTAGGATTATTTTTTAGTTATAGTTATAGTTATAGTTACTGGACTTTTATTTTAGTTAATTTTAGTTAGTACATAGTTACAACTACAACTGGCCCCAATGGCGCTCCGTCTGGTCCCTATGGGGTCATCGATTAATTATGTCAGAAAATTTTTAGGCAGATTTTGATATCCTCCCCTTGTTAACAACTGTCAAACAGTCAAGGACCCCTAACAAAATTATATCAAAGAAAATTACCGCACCCCAGAAAATTTCTATGCCTCTAACAAGTGCAAGAAACTGAAATTGCTGAAAAAACAAAATGTTGTTATTCAGATTTGAATTTTATACTTAATGGGTATAGTACATGTGGATTCACTCTCTGTCACAGATATTTAATGGATTTCTCCATTCAAGAATACAATCCCGTTTCTTCTAAATGTGTAAGATCCTATTCAATTTGATTTTTATTATGAACATTTCTCATTTGAACATGAACATGATAACTTTTTTTATAATATTCCTTTTAAGATAGAAATTAAAATCAAAGCATCTTTCTCACTCTTTAATATTAACAATCGAAAAAAAATTATCTTTCCATCAAAAAGAAACTCGAAATATTAGATTTTCGATAAGAACCCAGGATATTCGCAAAGAGAATATGCAGCACATTTTCTTATTTTAACTGCATGGGAACAGTAAACAGGATATTTTAAAACGAAGAAAATATCGCTTTTGATTAAGTAACAAATAAAAATGTAATAGATCACTCATAAAGACTTTCCGAATCTATGGTTGCTTTTTGATTAAATTATTGCTGAAGTCAATTTGTCTTGAACACCCCTCCCCTGTCAGGAATTGTGAAACTTTTTCAAATCCCTCGCTCCATTTTGTTGATATACAAAAACTTATAGCAACAGTAGGCCTATATGTCAACAGTATTATGTTGACGACCCAATGGATAATTTAAAGACTGCTCTTTTTCAGGTTCTTATGTTTATCGATTGGCTTATTGCACTTTTTACTTCATTAACGAAAATACCGATGAGTTTTCGTTAGTGTTATTTTCGTTATAGTTATAGTTATAGTTAATGATATTTTTAGTTATAGTTATCGTTAACGAAATCATTTTTTGTTCGTTAACGAACATTTTCGTTATCGTTAACGTTAACGAGAATCACACTGGGTACAAGCCCATTTTGTAGCGCTTTATTTGACGAACATCTGACTTAATTAATTACACAATTTCAAACTTCACCTAAATCGCTTATTTACATGTATCTTTTTCGTATTTGATGTCCTTCCCGGACGCATATTAACAATCTCTATACGAATTCGGATATGAATATTCATGTACAATGACGTGCGGCTGTTGATTGGCTGCTGGTTATTATGCATTGTGCGCTGGGCTTAATGTTAGTCAAGGTATAATCTATAAGCTAAATCCAAGATGGTGGACAGTGGATACTTTACCGACTTGGCTTTTGAAAGTGAATGTACTGCAAATAATGATAATAAAATTGAAATAAGAGCGAAACTAAAATGCGCAGAAGATGTTGACATATGGCTGCGTTCTTACGAGGAATTGTCAGCAACACACTGGATCGTGAGAAAAACTTATCCGCGGTTGCAGAGACTCCAATTCCGTAAAGACTATGTTTGTCATCATGCTGGATTCAATAAGGTAAGATATAATAATAATAATAATCTTTTCTTTATTAATTCAAACCGACAAACGCAGTAAGATTACATTGAGACATGGCAATACAATTATCAATATCTTAACTAAAATGACGCCTTCATCAGAAGAACCACTAGAGTCCATTTTTGACATTTTTCAGTTAACTGTGTCCTGTGATACTTAATGCTATATAGAGCATGTATTTACAAGTGTGTTTTTCAGAAAACTCGCGTCAGTCCAAAGTTACCAATGGTATCCTTTGCATTATTCTTTGGTCAATATTTTGGCTTCAAGTTTTTTCTATATTTCAATCGCTCATCCAACTACTAGTTTGAGCTATATTTTCATCGGCCATCCAACTTCTAGTTTCAGTTATATTTTAATCAGTTATCGCAATTGCCAATAACTACCCACTGTAACAGGTGTACAATTAATTAAAATATCTAAACTGCAGTAGCCTATCACAAAATTTATATGCCTGTTCCGTTTAACTTCTATGCGCATCAAGGGTTTAATAGGGGATAATAAAGCTCTAAAATGGGTAGGAAATGAGGTGGACGCTATGAAATGATTAACAGCCACCAGAATTTTAAATAACCTAATCCCTTCAATACTTTTCGTTGTACTGCTTATCGTGCCAGACTGCAGCCAGAGCGATGCGTGTTACCACATCAAATTCGGCATATTAGTATGCCTGTATCCTTGTGTTTCAGGAGACATCTAGAGGAGGTTGCAACAAAAGGGGCTGGTCGAAGAATTGTCAATGTCCAGCAAAGCTGTCGATCATCATTCAATCGTGGACCAGCAAAGACATGTATGCTAAGGTATTATACTAGGAAGGCGTTGTCATATCTGTTAAACAATACCATTCGTGTATAAGTAGGCTGTCTACTTATAAGTAGCATATAAAACCTGTGCTTAAATCTTTGCACAGGCTTCCTGTTCAGCTAAGGATCTGTATCAAACTGGGTCATGTTTATAAAACATTGCATGTTAAACAACCAAAATACTCACCACCAGTCCTTATTCAATCTGATTGTCTTTCGCTGCTGTTCTTACATGGGACTAAAACTGTTCTCACTGGACCTAAATTTGGAAACTCTCGCTGCTCAGTCACTCCAGTCCATATCGTTATAAACTTTAAAAAACAAATTTTGAAATTGGTTATAAACAGTTAGTTTGACGAATAGGCTGTATCTCTGTCATGTTAACCTTCTTAAAGGTTGCTAATTGTTGTTATTATTGTTACTATAAAATGGCTGTATGCTTCAGCAGTTGATTGCAATAACTTGTTGTCCAGTAATTAGCTAAATACTTTGTTTCGCACATTTGGTTAATGGTGATCATTATTATGATGTTGTAGCGAGAATTGTTGGGCAAGATAACAATAACTGGTCAACATAATCACTCCAGAAGCAATGCCGAAGCTCTGTCCCTGCTGCCTGCACCTGACAGCCTTAGATCGGTTTTTGAAGGTAAGCATGGTGCTGTGCATTAAAAAGTAAATTAAAAACTAAACAATGCCGAGCTGAATACATACATACATACATACAAATGTACATACATACATACAAAGATACATGTACGTACGTACATATATACACACATACATATATACATAAACACATACATGCATACACACGTACATACACACCTCCATACATACATACATACATGTATGTACATACATACATATATACACACGTACATTTCTTGTCTTTATATTAATTTCGTATGTGAACCCATTTTACTACATACCGATTTATTTAATTTCATAATTTGGGACCGCCGTTTCCAGGATTACCCACAACTCTTGTTATATGAAAACATTTCTTAGTTAAACTCAAAATTAAATGTTGGACGATTGATGAAAATAATACTGAAACTAACTAGCAGCTGGATCATCTATGTAAATATTACATAATAGGCCTAAAGCACAAACTAGAAGTTGAAACTGCGATTAAAATATATCGTTTTAGCGCCGTGGATGATCGATGAAAATCTGTCATTGTAAAACAAACTAGAAGTTGGAAGATTGATGAAAATATAGCTCAAACTAGAAGATGGACAATCGATGAAAATATAACTGAAACTATAAGTTGGATGAACGATGATTATTTATTGTATTAATATTTATTCTATTATAACGTTTCAATTAAAATAATTTCGGACGCTAAAACCCAGGATTGCCCGTTAATGAATGTTAAATAAACGCATGCGCTACATAACTAAATTTTTTGACATCTCCCTACTCGTTCGTATTTACGTAGAATCATAGACGTATAGGGAGCGAAATCGTCGTCACTTATGAATATTTATTAACCTATATCGGCAGCCAATCAACAGCGGAACGTCATCGCTCATGAATATTCATATCCGAATTCGTATAGAGATTGTTAATATGCTTCCCGGACGAGATTTCACGTTCCCATTACAAGTTTAGCTTGACAGTTGCTATCTGACGTCATTGGTCACGTTAACCAATGACAATATTTTTCGGACACAATTTTACGCCGGACAGGATCTCACGCAACACCGGCATCACTATCAGCTGGACAAAAACTTAGTCACGGATGGTTGATTCTTTTGTTCCAGATAGGGTATATCTTCACGAAGATAGTGTTCTGAAACCAAACATAGCGGTGGGCAGCAGTAACAGTGTTCCGCTTGCTACTTCTTTAAGTTCTCTGCCCTTCGGCAGGTTTCCACTTCCAATGACGCCATTCTTCTCTTCGCTGTGCTTTTTTCATCAGTCCGCCGTATCCTTCGGTCATCATCCATCCCAGCATCATCTGTCGCGGTCTTCTTCTCCTTCTCCTTCCCTTCCCTTGCTACTGTAAATGCAAATGTAAATATCCGAAGTTGCTCAGCCCAGCACAAATCCTCAGAAAGGGACACGGGCTAATCAGCGGCGCTACAGTGTATCAAAGCAAGTTGACAAGAGAAAGACAGTTTGGTCGGTTTTTGTGCCAGGCCAGAATTTGAGGGAGAGGTCAAGCCGAGGAACTGAGGAGACAGCATGGTGCTATGGTGGAAATCGTTGGTGGTGGTGGTGGTTGGTGGATGGTGGAGGAACGGAATCACAATAGAATAACTTGAAAAGTTCGATTTTCAGTCGTGAGTGAAATGCTGCAGGAGAGACAGACAGACAGACAGACAGACAGACAGACAGACAGACAGACAGACAGACAGACAGACAGACAGACAGACAGACAGACAGACAGACAGACAGACAGACAGACAGACAGACAGACAGACAGACAGACAGAGACAGAGCCAGAGACAGAGACAGACAGAGACAGAGACAGACAGGAACAGAGACAGAGCCAGAGACAGAGACAGACAGAAGAGAGAAAGAAACAGAGACAGAGACAGAGACAGACAGAGAGAAAGAAACAGAGACAGAGACAGAGACAGAGAGAGCGCGCAAGCGGAGTACTGGTGAGATTGGTAGTCTGATCAGTATGAATGACTAGTTATGGACGGTTGGATGGTTATTAGTTGGCAAATACCTATACCTATTGAAGATTGAAGATTTGAAGCGTATGTATGTAACTTTGTAGTGGATGCATTGAGGGACTTTTAGCCAATGAGGTGATTCGAGAAATGGGTTTGTGGTGGTGTTTGGACGTTTTGGTGAGTGCAAGGGCAAAGGCATTCTGGGTTGTTTGTATAGACGCTTTATTCGATACGATTCACTGTTGTAGAATAGGGAATTGCAATATTCGAGCTTGGATTGAACAACTGAGGCGACTGTGGTGCAGGCAGTTCTACCATAACAGGAAATGAATCTCAATAAGAGTCCGCCTCTGATGACACTTATGTATATTTCGATCAACTTTATAACTGCAGGTATTCACAACCGTTGAACAGCATTCCAGGTTTCGACTGAGTTAAGATGAACAGATCAGCAAAATAGGGTCAAATTAGCGCTTTAATTGCTACAAGAACGCGTTTTAAATGCATTCATAGGTCACCGTTGAGCTGTCCAATATGTTGTCGTTAATTACCGGTGGTTCTGTTAGCGATTGAATAACTTTTTCAGTTAATTTGCTCAATATATTCGTTTTCGGTTATCTAGTTTCTCTTCTTTGATTAAAAGACCCCCTTCATAAAATAACATAGCATAACATGACATGACATAACATGACATAACATTAACATAACATAACATAGAAAGGGTTTTAAGTGGTTCGGAAAACGCATAGTCTGTGTTAGAACCACTGCAAGTTAACCTGTAATGCTTTATCTAGTCTTATCATCCGTAGCCAACTTTCCTAACCACGTGAATTCTTGTAGGCCTATATGAACTCACCAAACGTCAGCCCTTGCTATCTCTCCACAGGTCTTTCACTGAAAACTAAACACATTGCTCTTTCACAAATCCTATCCCGATTCCTTCCCCTTACCTCCCTCGCCGTTTCAACTCTAAACACCGCCCACCTTAGTCGTCTGCCTGATTCCCCTTCGAATCTTAACCTGGAACCGCGATTTCACCCCTCCCGCCTATCGATCATAATTTAGCTAAGCACCTGTGAATAAGCTGGTTCCCGCGGCTGCACTTTTTGGAAGCTACAGAAATTTATAGATTACGATTACGATGTCCTCCCAAGTTGCGTTGACGACTCGGTTGCTCTGCACCTAGCCGATTTCAGGCGGTTTAGGGTTGTTGCTCATGCAATCTTGTCAGATGGGAGACAAACCACTGATCCGTCATGCAGCTGTGGCGCACATTGTCGATGTCAGTCCGCGAACTCATTACAGTGGCGAACTATTGGCTCTTCATCTCAGTGATCTCACTGATGAAAGCGTCCGCAACTGATCGGGTGCGAAACGCAGACGGTGGATGAATGAAGAATCCTGTTGTCTATACCACGTGTTATAGACTTCATACTCACCACTGAAATCGGTCTAATCGTTAAATATATATCCCCATCCTTAGGCGCAGTTGAGATAAATCAGTCTAGAGACTCAGTGTAGGGCTATTGGTTCTAAATGCAATCTCCCAGGGGGGCCCGTAGGCATATTAACAATCTCTATACGAATTCGGATATGAATATTCATGAGCGATGACGTTCCGCTGTTGATTGGCTGCCGATATAGGTTAATAAATATTCATAAGTGACGACGATTTCGCTCCCTATACGTCTATGATTCTACGTAAATACGAACGAGTAGGGAGATGTCAAAAAATTTAGTTATGTAGCGCATGTGTTTATTTAACATTCATTAACGGGCAATCCTGGGTTTTAGCGTCCGAAATTATTTTAATTGAAACGTTATAATAGAATAAATATTAATACAATAAATAATCATCGTTCATCCAACTTATAGTTTCAGTTATATTTTCATCGATTGTCCATCTTCTAGTTTGAGCTATATTTTCATCAATCTTCCAACTTCTAGTTTGTTTTACAATGACAGATTTTCATCGATCATCCACGGCGCTAAAACGATATATTTTAATCGCAGTTTCAACTTCTAGTTTGTGCTTTAGGCCTATTATGTAATATTTACATAGATGATCCAGCTGCTAGTTAGTTTCAGTATTATTTTCATCAATCGTCCAACATTTAATTTTGAGTTTAACTAAGAAATGTTTTCATATAACAAGAGTTGTGGGTAATCCTGGAAACGGCGGTCCCAAATTATGAAATTAAATAAATCGGTATGTAGTAAAATGGGTTCACATACGAAATTAATATAAAGACAAGAAATGTACGTGTGTATATATGTATGTATGTACATACATGTATGTATGTATGTATGGAGGTGTGTATGTACGTGTGTATGCATGTATGTGTTTATGTATATATGTATGTGTGTATATATGTACGTACGTACATGTATCTTTGTATGTATGTATGTACATTTGTATGTATGTATGTATGTATTCAGCTCGGCATTGTTTAGTTTTTAATTTACTTTTTAATGCACAGCACCATGCTTACCTTCAAAAACCGATCTAAGGCTGTCAGGTGCAGGCAGCAGGGACAGAGCTTCGGCATTGCTTCTGGAGTGATTATGTTGACCAGTTATTGTTATCTTGCCCAACAATTCTCGCTACAACATCATAATAATGATCACCATTAACCAAATGTGCGAAACAAAGTATTTAGCTAATTACTGGACAACAAGTTATTGCAATCAACTGCTGAAGCATACAGCCATTTTATAGTAACAATAATAACAACAATTAGCAACCTTTAAGAAGGTTAACATGACAGAGATACAGCCTATTCGTCAAACTAACTGTTTATAACCAATTTCAAAATTTGTTTTTTAAAGTTTATAACGATATGGACTGGAGTGACTGAGCAGCGAGAGTTTCCAAATTTAGGTCCAGTGAGAACAGTTTTAGTCCCATGTAAGAACAGCAGCGAAAGACAATCAGATTGAATAAGGACTGGTGGTGAGTATTTTGGTTGTTTAACATGCAATGTTTTATAAACATGACCCAGTTTGATACAGATCCTTAGCTGAACAGGAAGCCTGTGCAAAGATTTAAGCACAGGTTTTATATGCTACTTATAAGTAGACAGCCTACTTATACACGAATGGTATTGTTTAACAGATATGACAACGCCTTCCTAGTATAATACCTTAGCATACATGTCTTTGCTGGTCCACGATTGAATGATGATCGACAGCTTTGCTGGACATTGACAATTCTTCGACCAGCCCCTTTTGTTGCAACCTCCTCTAGATGTCTCCTGAAACACAAGGATACAGGCATACTAATATGCCGAATTTGATGTGGTAACACGCATCGCTCTGGCTGCAGTCTGGCACGATAAGCAGTACAACGAAAAGTATTGAAGGGATTAGGTTATTTAAAATTCTGGTGGCTGTTAATCATTTCATAGCGTCCACCTCATTTCCTACCCATTTTAGAGCTTTATTATCCCCTATTAAACCCTTGATGCGCATAGAAGTTAAACGGAACAGGCATATAAATTTTGTGATAGGCTACTGCAGTTTAGATATTTTAATTAATTGTACACCTGTTACAGTGGGTAGTTATTGGCAATTGCGATAACTGATTAAAATATAACTGAAACTAGAAGTTGGATGGCCGATGAAAATATAGCTCAAACTAGTAGTTGGATGAGCGATTGAAATATAGAAAAAACTTGAAGCCAAAATATTGACCAAAGAATAATGCAAAGGATACCATTGGTAACTTTGGACTGACGCGAGTTTTCTGAAAAACACACTTGTAAATACATGCTCTATATAGCATTAAGTATCACAGGACACAGTTAACTGAAAAATGTCAAAAATGGACTCTAGTGGTTCTTCTGATGAAGGCGTCATTTTAGTTAAGATATTGATAATTGTATTGCCATGTCTCAATGTAATCTTACTGCGTTTGTCGGTTTGAATTAATAAAGAAAAGATTATTATTATTATTATATCTTACCTTATTGAATCCAGCATGATGACAAACATAGTCTTTACGGAATTGGAGTCTCTGCAACCGCGGATAAGTTTTTCTCACGATCCAGTGTGTTGCTGACAATTCCTCGTAAGAACGCAGCCATATGTCAACATCTTCTGCGCATTTTAGTTTCGCTCTTATTTCAATTTTATTATCATTATTTGCAGTACATTCACTTTCAAAAGCCAAGTCGGTAAAGTATCCACTGTCCACCATCTTGGATTTAGCTTATAGATTATACCTTGACTAACATTAAGCCCAGCGCACAATGCATAATAACCAGCAGCCAATCAACAGCCGCACGTCATTGTACATGAATATTCATATCCGAATTCGTATAGAGATTGTTAATATGCGGCCCGTAGAGTAATGTATAACACACTGGCGTGAAGAGCAGTAGGTACCAAGATCGAACCCCGTAGACCCCGTTAGGTTTATTCAGCCTTTCACTCGCTAGGTGGCGGCGGTGGTTAAATGAAGAGTAGGCCGTGAATGGCGTCCTGTTGGCTGCCGTATAAAACAGTTATATTCGACTCCTGTAAAACTGTTACCATGTGTTTCTACTGTATACATGGATGTAAGGGCCCTGCGTGGCTGCCGTTTCTACTATATGTATGCTCACTGTACAGCGCAGTGCGGTTAGCAGGCGCTTAAATAAAGAAAAAATTATTATTATTAATATTATTATTATTATTAATTATTATTATTATTATTATTATTATTATTATTATTATTATTATTATTATTATTATTATGCACCTAAACCCGATATCCAGAGTAACGATTTTCAAAATCTGCCCTTTATCGATGCGCCTTTCTTGTTAAATTCTTTGTCACCCCACCGTTAGGCGGGGCTGAGATAAACTAGTCTATAGACTCATTGTAATGTTCCTCTCCACGGAAATCTTTAGTAAAAGGCGAAAGATTTATTCGTGGATTGAAGAGAAACCAGAGTTAACAAAACCCCGTTTCTGGATTCACTTTAATGGTTTTGGAAACGTTTTAAAAAGTGTCAATAGGGCCTATGCAGCAGCTAACTTCTAAAAATATCAGTAAATAATGAAGAGCAGGTTTGTTTAAGTTGAAAATAGTTATTTCGGAATATTTTATGCAGCTAAATTACAGTATTGTTAAAGCCTGATATTTATATTTAGGATAATAACCGAATAACATTAGTTTGATGCAGGAAAGTTGATATGCCAGAAAATGCGACCCCTGGTGACTACTTCGAAATATTTCTCTATGTACCGAATTTCGTCTTTAGTCATTGACTAAGAAATCTGTGCATCATCAGTCACTCTTCTCACGTAGGGCTAGTTGATCTCTCTCGACTCTCTCCATGCATCCTTGCAGAATATCTTGGGAACCCTTCGCCCAATCCAGTTGCCACGGCTGCCGGTCCGAAGGATTAACGCACCACCTCATAGGTGGGTATACGGTAATGCAAGTCTGCTGAAAAGATCTGAGCGAACAAACGTTTGCCATACTATGAGGATGTCGCTTCCCACTCGCCAGCCAGAGGCGCATTTACAGATAACGGGACCCTAGGCGCAAACAATTTGGGGGCCCTTCTAAACTTCAATGTAGACTGAGAGTCTGCGACTCTGGTGGTAGTGAGCCTATCATGTGCAAAAACCCAAGAAGTTGAACTTGAAAATAGGTTATATTTAAATAATTCAAAACTTATTCAAAAATCACAAATGGTGTTTTTATAAGTGAAAAAATATTTCCATTCGTTTGGGGGCCCTCTGAAATTTGGGACCCTATACGTAGATGCGCCTCTGCAGCCAGCACGCCTTTCCACGAGACACCACATTTGGATTGACATGCAATCTGGGGACACAGCAACTCTTTCGCCCAGGATAATCAATGAGTAGCAGCGACCGTGACCAACCACTCCTCTATAACTGACCCGTCTGTCTGTCCTCCTTCAACTTGCACCGGCGACGACGATGATTATGTTAATAATAAATAAGAAATGAAACAAATAATTGTAGTAGTAGGCCTAGTGGTAGTAGCAGCAGAAGCAGCAGCAGCAGCAGTAGTATTAGTAGTAGTAGTAGTAGTAGTAGTAGTAGTAGTAGTAGTAGTAGTAGTAGTAGTAGTAGTAGTAGTAGTAGTAGTAGTAGTAGTAGTAGTAGTAGTAGTAGTAGTAGTAGTAGTAGTAGTAGTAGTAGTACATGTAATAGTAGTAGTAGCAGTAGAAGTAGTAGTAGTAGTAGTAGTAGTAGTAGTAGCAGTGGAAGTGGTAGTATCAGTAATAATAGCAGTTGTAGTATTTGTAGTAATAGTAATAATACTAATAACTACAAAAATAATAATATTATTAAAATAGTCCACCAAACTGCCAGCATACAAGAACACGGCTACTGTGTAGGCCTAGCCCCACCCAATAGTCAAAATTCGAAGGTGTTTAATCTTTTCCCAGTTTAAATACTAAAAAGCCGGAAAAGGGTTTAAAAAAACTAATGCACTGATAAGAAACAGGCGAAAACTTCGGCGTGCTATCGACGAACTTGTTGAACTCCCAACCTAAATCCTAACATCGACCCTAGTGATATGTGTGAAATAGAGAGACTACAGTCGCGACACTTGAACTTCCGGTTGCTCCAGTTCTTCCTTCGTCATCTGGTCCAGTGGAATAATCCAACCGTTTTCCTCGTCGATAGGAGGCGGTTCGTTCGGCGGTGACTGTTCTTGCATTAGTCCAGGTGAGGCGCTGACCACCTGAGTCGGCTCCTCTTTGATCTCTTCTTTAGCCTGAAACATCAAAGACGGGGCATGAGACGGGACTAAATGTTCGCCCACGATTCTTAGAATCGATATAAATAAAAGGTTCAAGCATGCGCTCTTGATATCAGGCAAATGATCTGAACAGATTTTTGGTAATTGCCTTCAGGATCGAGCGCTATCCTCAGAACAATATGAAGAGATTTGGTAATTACTATGGTGGCCAAGCGCTATCTCGAGAATAACATGAAACCATTAAATGCATTTGCTTTCATGAGCGGTTACTAACGGGGAGCCAGCAGGGCATATTATAATTCTGACAGACAACAGAGCTTTTATGAATATGGCAGAACAACGGAGATTTGAATATATAACAGAGTGAGAGAGAGACAGACAGGCAGACAGACACACACACACAGAGGTAGGGACAGAGAGACAGAGAAACAGAAGTAACAGGGTATCATGCACAGAAGGGACATTTTCCCGAACTATCTCCGCGCCGTTGCTCGGCGTCTTGAGGTTCGCTGTAGCATGATGTAGTGCTGCAGCGATGTAGTGTATTGTAGCACGGCGTAGCTTTACCTTGTTTCGTGCTGACGACCTCCTGCGACACTGGAGACAGATGCAGCAGAGGATGGTGAGAACGATGCTGAATCCGATGAAGATGAGGATAGCAATGAAGAGCCAGCGATGCGCTTCCCAGATGTTGTTCTCCGGTTTCGTCGGGGTGCTGTCGTCAGCTCTGGGCAATCGTCGGCCTCTCCCGGTGGACCACAGGCCATTGGACACGGATAACAGAGGTCTTCCCACCTGCACGTAAGATTACAGCCATCGTTTGAATCAAGACTGACAAGATATATGTGACTTGCTCTGGCAAAAGGAGGCTGTTGTCCACAAATTTACACCTGATTGGTGTTTTGGCTAATTTCTCTTGTTTTATCATTGGCGACTTCCGCCTCCTTTTGCCAGAGCAGGTCACATATGACCTGTAATCATTGTAGGAGTGAGTTATCTTTACAATGTTATCATTGTCGGAATGGGGTACCTTTACATTGTTGTCATTGTAGGTTACCTTTACATTGTTATCATTGTCGGAATCGGTTACCTTTACATTGTTATCATTGTCGGAATGGGCTACCTTTACACCGTTATTACAATCGGAATGGGTTACCTTTACATTGTTATCATTGTCGGAATGTGGTACCTTTACATTGTTATCATTGTAGGTTACCTTTACATTGTCATAATTGTTGGAATCGGTTACCTTTACATTGTTATCATTGTCGGAATGGGCTACCTTTACATCGTTATTACAATCGGAATGGGTTACCTTAACATTGTTATCATTGTCGCAATGGGTTACCTTTACATCATTATCACAATCGGAATGGGTTACCTTTACATTGTTATCATTGTCTGAATAGGTTACCTTTCATTGTCGGATGTATCTAGTAAACTCAAATTTGCTAAAGCGCTACTCTGAAGCTAATCGCAAAGCACCAGCTGATTCACGAGCGCCGCGTCTTATCAGATAAGACGCGGCGCTCGTAAATCAGCTGGTGCTTTGCGATTTGTCCAGAGATCATTGTCCAATGGAGCCTGCAGTCCGAGTCCGGTTGCGCCGGAGTCTAATGCACAAGGCTTCAACCGATGGCACATCAAACCCGAGCCGTAATCAAGTCAATATCTAGAAGATCAATCCTTCGTGGTGGCGCATTGCTCTAGTGTAATGTTTGTGGTGGTACATTACTCTTGGTGTAATGTTTGTGGTGGTGCATTGCTCGTGGTGTAATGTTTGTGGTGGAGCATTGTTCGTGGTGTAATGTTTGTGGTGCTACATTGGTCGTGGTATAATGTTCATGGTGGTGCATTGCTTGTGGTATAAAGTTTGTGGTGTGAGGTGGTAGTGGTTTAGTGCTCTGGTGGTGGTTGACGTGGCTGAAAGTGATCTATTACAAGTGGCATATTCAAGTCCTTCCAGGTGGTATAGACAGATGTTATTTCGGTTGTTGTGGCAAATGAGCTGAACTCACTTCGTTAGAAATCGACTTCTCTTCTCTGTGTATAGCGTCTCTGACGTCATCAGCAGACGACAGCTGGCCACCTGGCGGGCGAGAATAAAAACACACCGGTACTTAATTCCGATTTATGAATAGGGAACCCGGCCTATGCTTGTAGAGGATCGTTTTTGCTTATATCTCAAGGTGGAGTGCAGGCGGAAGGTTAGATTATAATGGAAACGTATGGGTGGAAGAAAGGAGATGGGTTGAAAATCGTTGGATGGATACTGGATGGATGGTGGATGGATCCAGGAATGGATGGTTCGGGAGTGGGGTTGGGTGGGAGGGTTTGAATGATAGATGAAAGGATAGATGGATGGATGGATAGATGGTTAGATGGATGGATGGATGGATGGATGGATGGATGGATGGATGGCGGATGGATGGATCCAGGAATGGATGGATTCGGGAAGTGAGACTTGGGTGGGAGGTTTCGAATAGTAGATGGAAGAAAGAAAGGAAGGAAGGAAGGAAGGATAGAGTTGGATCAAATGGAAAAATGTTAAGAGATAAGAACGAAAATGTATATCGATGGAAGAAAGGAGATCAGTCGACTATGGATGGATGGATCGATGCATGGATGGAAGGACGGATGGCTGGATGGATGGACGGAAGGAGAGAGGCAGGGAGGGAGGGAGATGTATGGATGAATGGATCAACTGATGAATTGGTGGATGGACTGACGGATGGATGGATGGGGAGCGACAGAGCGAGACAGAGACAGAGAGAAGAAGAGAGAGTGGACGGAAAGGAGGGAGGGAGGGGATGGGTGGAATGATGGATGGATGGGTGGATGAAATGGGAAGATGGATGGATAGATGAATGGTCGAATGGAGAGTTGTGCAATCTAAGAGTCGAATGCACCAATCGAGGTATAGAAACAAATGATAACAATAAAAAGTATTTAACTTAGTAATCATCCAATTCACCCTACCCTTTCTATGCACCCACAGAGTAATCCTGATATTCTCATGCGTAGCTGGAACTGGAGAGACTCCAACGACGGCGACATCTTCCATCGTGTATTCCCATTTGCTCTTACCAGTCCCATCCAGTCTTCCAGGCCGTACGTGGTGACCCTCTGCAGCCGCTGAATCCAGTACCATCTTGTTCAGCGCTGAAGCCACAGACTCCCGCAGCGACGAGTAGAACGTCATATCCTAGGTAACACAATTTGGCACTGTTGATAATATTGGCACTGTTGATAATATTTATGATATTGGAACTGTTTATTACATTGGCACAGCTGATAACATTGGCACTGTTTATAACATTGTCAATGTTTAAAATATTAGCAATATTAGCACTATTGATATCATTGGCAGCGTTGATAACATTGGCACTGTTTACAACATTGGCACTATTTATGATATTGGCCCTGTTTAGAACATTGGCACTGTTTATAACATTAGCACTGTTTATAACATTGGCACTGTTTATAACATTGTCAATGTTTATAACATTGGCACTGTTTATAACATTGACAATGTTCATAACATTGCCACTGTCGACAATATTGATATTGTTGCCAGTATAATAAACTGCCAACATTATGAGCAGTGCCAACATTGTCACGTGTGCCAATACTATCAACATTGAC
The DNA here is from genome assembly GCA_963556255.1 of Allolobophora icterica. Lineage (NCBI taxonomy): Eukaryota > Metazoa > Annelida > Clitellata > Crassiclitellata > Lumbricidae > Allolobophora > Allolobophora icterica. Next base: position 2,645,415 of record OY744606.1, on the reverse strand, counting down.
AGTGTCAAATGTGTCGATAACGTTTTCCGATATTTAGTTATCGTCAGTGTCACATCTGATAAGACTTGCTCTGGCAAAAGGAGGCTGTTGTCCACAAATTTACACCTGATTGGTGTTTTGGCTAATTTCTCTTGTTTTATCATTGGCGACTTCCGCCTCCTTTTGCCAGAGCAGGTCACATATGACCTGTAATCATTGTAGGAGTGAGTTACCTTTACAATGTTATCATTGTCGGAATGGGGTACCTTTACATTGTTGTCATTGTAGGTTACCTTTACATTGTTATCATTGTCGGAATCGGTTACCTTTACATTGTTATCATTGTCGGAATGGGCTACCTTTACACCGTTATTACAATCGGAATGGGTTACCTTTACATTGTTATCATTGTCGGAATGCCAGATCTGCCAATACTGGAAGTGTCGATAGTTATTGCACCGCATGGGTGTTGAGACCGATATAGCTGTAGATAAGTGGATTTCGAAGATAACTTACCAGTTCCTCCGAGGAACTTGGTCCTCTGAAATCCAACGTAATAACAAAGCTTCCGTCGTCATCATTCTGTAGATTGACGGTTGAAGGATCTCTCCCTGGATGCACAATATCCTGCGAAAATTCAGAGAAGATCAAATTAAAAGGAATAAAAGCACAACAGGTGGTTTCAATAGACAATGACTGAATTTTCTAATGGTCTGTGATCTCTACTTCACTTGAATCGACCGTTGATAGATGCTTTATGCATTGCGATCGTAATCGTAATCGTAATCTCCAAACTTCTAAAGCGCCACTCGAAGGCCAAAGCGCAGAGCACTAGCCTATTCACGAGCGCTGCGTCAGATCAGATGGGGTTTTCCAAAGAGTTGTCCGAAGGAAGTCAGTGTCTAGTTATCAGAGGGTTCAGATCAAGAGAGGAGGAAGAGCAGCTTTCACAGTCAGGCGGGTTTCGTGTTGGGCGAGAAGAATAATGGAAGGCGGAGGATCAGATGAGTCAGAGTATTAGTTTTTTAAAAGGTGAGACACCCTGTTTTTAAAACCCAGGGGTGATAGATAGAGGAGCATGACGAGGAGGAGGATAGAGGACGGGTTGTAATGATGATGGAGGAGCTGAGAATGGGAAATAGTTAGTTTAGGTTGTATTAGAATGTCACAGTTACAGGTACAAAAATTAACCCTAGATACTAGTTCGCAAGGGTGGCGGATCAAAATTTTGCAAATGAGAGTGGGCGAATAGGCAACACAGTTCTTAATTTCATCGATGCTACCTTGCTGTGGATTTATTAAGCAGATATATTTCATCTAGTACATTTTGGCTTTGGTCTGCGCACCATCCACTGAAGTTAGCTCAATTTAGTCGTAGATTGACATAATTATCAACCTCAACACCATTTACAATATTAACACCTTGAAAACTGGTCTGTCAATCAGTCAATTAGTTGGCTAGTCAGCAAGCCAGTCACTTAACCAGTCAGTCAGTCACTCACTCACTCACCAGCCAGCCAGACTGCTAGTCAGCCAGTAAGCCAGTCAGTCAATCAGTCAGTCAATCAATCAGTCAGTCAGTCAGTCATTAAGTCGGCCAGCCAGTCAGGCAGTCAGTCGGTCGGTTAGTCTGACTTAAAAACTTGCCGCTAGTCAACTGGATGACACAAAACCACCACTCAGTCTACGTGTCTGTCTATGTGTCTTTCTCTGTCGTCCTCTCTCTGTCTACTTGTATGTCTAAGTCTCTCTCGCAAAGCTGACATACCAATCGCACAAAATGCCAGCAAATACTGAGGTGATCTGTAGCAACTTACTTCTGCTGGGACGGGCCGTATTTCTGCAAACACAAAGATAAAACAATATACACAAGTAGGAACAGGTTACACGCAGGAAACCTATATGGATTTATAAGCCTTATATACACGCATAGATCTGCGTATAGATAATATATACAAGTCGAAGCCAAGGCTTTCCTTGCATAGCACACCACATCTGTTTCCTTACATCTGGTTGCACTTGTGTCTGGCTGTTGGCTCCTAAACTGTCTGTACCTCTCACAGTCTCCGTCCGTATCACCTACTGTCACCTCCGAGCTCTCCCATCGGGCGTCCAAGCCAAGTCCCTTTGAACACAAGACGCTGTGCTTCACCCTCGATACGCATTCTCAGTGTCCCAACTTCAATATTACTCCGTTTTAAGATTTTGAATGCTTTTACAGATGACGTTCAGATGTAAGAAGGGGGCTGTAACTGGTTTTATGAACACAGGGCTTATCGCTAAAGTTGCAATAAGAATACTTTAACGACAAACATTAACCTACCCGATCACCGAGGTGCCGGGCTGGTGGTGGTCATCCTGACCCAGACCCGGTTACTTTCACATTATTGTCAATCATAATCATTATAAGTATTACCTTAAATTATATCGAATATATGAGGCAACTATTAGGGAAGGCAGAGTATACATGAAAGAAATCACTCGCTTTGACAAAATTACGCTAAAACGAACGGATGGCATTAATTCTCATCCACTGCTATCAAGCGCATGGGGTCAAGAACTGATGATGATCATCATCACGATCATGACAGTGGTGATGATGACTGAGAAAACAATGATGATGATGATGATGATGATGATGATGATGATGATGATGATGATGATGATGATGATGACGATGATGACGATGATGATGATGATGATGATGATGATGATGCATGTTATCGGCAAATGAACAGAGAGTGATGGATATGATAAACGATAAGGAAACAATGGAATCGAATCGTATCTACATAAATCTCGTTGCAACGTCAGCATCAGGTGGAACCACCCAATCATTCCATTATATATTCGAAACTGCCCGAACGATGCTTAGCATCATTATCACCTAAACTAAACGCATCCCTGCCTCCTCCTCCACCTCCTCCTCAGCAGCAGCAGTCATATCACGTGACTTGTCATCTGCATCTCTGTAGGGAGAGTAATGCAGCACGTAGCCAGGCATCCTCCCTTCCGTCCCGCTAGCCTGGCGCCCTGCTTCCGATTACGCTTTTAATACTGATAGGGAGGCAAGGACGCTGGCATGCAGAGGAAGCGGCCCAGAGGTCAATGAAAGAGTGACATCTGCCGACCGTAGATCTGTGTGACTGTGAAGTTTGTTTGCTGCTCCCTCTGTTACTGGAACTATCTGTACTCTGCTCTTCGAAACTAACCTCAGCTCTTTGGGATGTTCTACCCTAGTCACAGCTTCACAAATGACCGAGGACAATGGAGATCATTTATTCGTACCCGTCGCCGTCAAATAGCTGTAGTCAGGAACTGACGATGATGATGATCGTAGTCACAGACTGCCATTCTTGTCTTAGTCATCATCGTTGTTGTTGCTGTCTTCATCATCATCGTCGTCGTTGTCGTCATTATTTTATTTAACCCGATGTATTTATGATCCCTAAGGCGATCGTCCTGTTTATTTTTATTATTATTATTATTTGTTTGCAGCAAGGTACATATGATCCCTCGGGGACTTAAATATTAATTAAAATAATAATAATAATACATCATACTTGGCCGAGACGTCTACAGCAGCGGGGGGAGCTGCAGAAATAGCCGCAACGCGAAAGAAATCCAAATACGCGGAGCTATCGAAGAGATACAGTTTCACACCAATCGCTATAGAAACAATGGGACCAATGGTTCACGAAGGCTCGGCGTTTATGAAAGAACTAGGACGACGGTTAACAAGAATAACGGAAGATCCACGAGAAACCTTCTTCCTGTCACAAAAAATATCCATCACAATCCAGAGGTTCAATGCTGTCGCGTGCCTAGGCACGATGGGGAACCAGAATCCTGATTTTAACATTACCGGATAATGATAATGCGATGATAATAATAAGAATAATAATAATAATAATAATAATAATAATAATAATAATAACAATAATAATAATAATAATAATAATAATAATAATAACAATAATAATAATAATAATAATAATAATAATAATAATAATAATAATAATAATATTATTATTATTATTATTATTTTTATAATAATAATATAATAATAATAATAATAATAATAATAATATTATTATTATTATTATATAATTATTATTATTATTTTTTTTTGTGCCCCAAGGTACATATGATCCCTTGGGGACTTAAATATTAATTAAAATAAGCAAATAATCTGGAACGGCCTCTATTCCTCAGGATTCGAGAGAGGGAAAGTGCTGCGGAAAGCTACTGCATTGAAGCGTTGGATTATTATTATTATTATTATTATCATCGTCATCAACATCGTCATCATTATCATCGTTATATTCATAATTGTCGTCATCATCAGATCGTCATCAATCATAATCAACATCGTCATCAGTGTCGTCTTCTTTGTTTCATTCTCGTGCTCTTCAGCCTCTTCTCCTCCTTCTCCCCTACTCCTCTTCGTGCTCCTCCGCTTTGTTCTCCTCCTCTTTAGCACTACTCCTCTTCCTCCTCCTCTTTCCCCCCTCCTAATTCTTTTCCTCGTCTGCTTCGTCCTTCTCCAACTCCTCTTCGCCACCTCCTCCTTTTCCTCCTCCTCTTCGTCCACCTTCTCCTCCTCCTCTATTTCATCCTCTTCTTCTTCTTCCTCCTCCTCCTCCTCCTCCTCTATTTCATCCTCTTCTTCTTCCTCCTCCTCCTCTTCGCCCTCCTCCTCTTCTTGTCTGAATAGTCTTCCAAGTTAATAAATGAGATCAGCCAAGAGAGAAAAGAACGAAGAGAGAGAGATTTAAATCTAAGAGGTGGAGTGCAATCGATCCTTCATCCTCTGTTTAGACACCTAACATCTGCATTCCAAATTAAAGTTCCACATTTCATCCAAATATTTATCTCGGATGACATACAACTTAACGACCTATTTGTAGATATACAGGGAAGAATAGTATAGGGTTTGAAAATGGAGTAGACTCAGTAGAGTAATAGAGGAATATATGGTGTAACTCAACTGAGGCCCATGCAAACCCAGTATAGGGCTAAAAGATATCGAGATATGAAAAGTAACCCCAATGAGTCCCATGGAATTCCAACTGGGAGAAAGAGAGATATTAGCTTTGATCTTGTAAATATATATGAGGCATCCATTCCCTTCAAATTAATTATACATTTACATTTCTCAGATATTCTAAACATCTTTCAAACTACCATTAAGACACCTTTCAAGTATTGGAAACACATCTTTCAGATGTAACTCGCAACAGACATAATTGTTTCTAATACGTTTTCACTTAAGGCTTAATACAGAAATGAGAGAGAGAATCAACCTGTATACTCAATCTCCGAATGATTATTCAAATGACCTTTACATTCCAGACAGTGTTCCCTCTATCAGCTCTGTTTAGACTTTTACGCGAAACTACTGCAGGAATAGTTATGATTCGCAAGCCGGATATTTTAGAATATTCGATTTTTTTACATTTTACAGATGTTTCATAGCATTCCATATGTGTTTTACAATATATTCTAAAAGTAGACACCTATCCCACCGTGCTTAAACGACGTGAAACAACAGTGAAAGACACTTTGTAAGAACTGAAAATAGTTTCAAAATATCGTCATAATGTTTTCTAATATTTTAAAGATGTTTAATAACATTCCAGATAAAGCAAATAAAAATGTAAAGATGTCGTATCATATTTATAAATATGATCTTCAGAATGATTGATAGACGTTTTGTAAGATGTGAAAGATGTTTAGCCTGGCCAGCAACGCTTGTAGAGGTTCATAGAATATGTATGCCATACACACACCCACACATACACATACACACACATACACACATACCTACACACACATGTGCGTCAGATGTTGTTTGGAGCGGTTTCAGTGGCCAGATGCTAAATCAAAGTCAGGTCAAGCGTATCATAGAACACTCAGGTATCCATTAACAGCAATATTGCTTAGCAGAAAACGTTAAGGGCCCTAAGTGCAATCAACAGTTAGCGGTCGTTATATCGCTAAACTCACGGCAGGTGTGTGCGTGCGCGTATGTGCGTGCATGTGTGTGTGTGTGTGTGTGTGTGTGTGTGCATGTGTGTATGTGTGATTTACGACTGGTCATTCTTGTCAAGTACCCTGCGACATGAGCTTCTTGGTCTTTCTTTAACTCCACACCATTCTCTTCTATCATGGTCTTCTATCCAGTGTGTAATCTAGTCCCCCTGTTTTTGGGGGGGGGAACAAGGTTTCTCGGGGGGGGGGATTTCCCCCCAAAAAGGTCTCTACCTTACAATATTGCTGAATTCTGGGGGGGGGAACTTCAATCCTGGGGGGAAATTTCCCCCCCAAAAGACGTCTAGATTAAACACTGCTTCTATCGTAAGGTCGGGAGCGTCTCTTATGGGTTTCTCTTGACGAGGCGCTATATAAATCTTCTATTATAATTACAGATACAATAAAGGCGGGTTTTGTTTTGTGGGTGCGGTATACCCGATTGGTTAGGGCGCTCAGTCTGTAATGCGAAGAGTAGGGGTTCGACGCACCACTGAGTCAGTTGCTCTGTAGGAACTTTACAAGAATAGTTCCTCGGTGCCATTGCGGCGTGGTGGCTCAGTGGTAAGTTCGGTGCCTTGTGACCGGAGGGTTGCAGGTTCGAATCCCACTCTAGCCGCTGCGTACGGACCTTGGGCAAGTCCTTCACTCGCAATTGCTCATGGCGCTTCGGCGTGAAAATTCCGGCACAGTATCAAATGCTGTAGTCGGGAGCGCCTCTGAGTAGTAGTTGACTTCGAGAGGCGCTATAGAAATGTCCGGAATAAATAAATAAATAAATTGGTGTTACGTGTGCGTACTTCTGAACTTCGTAAGGAGGATCATATCAAATACTGTTGTATTGTGTTGTACTTAGAATATTTACTCTAAATCTAGTCTAATCTAATTTCGAAATCTCTAAACTATAGCATAGCTAACATAACGTAGAAATCATAGACGGGTGGTTATAATCACAATCGTAATCCTAAACTCCAAATGTCTAAAACGCTAATCAAAAGCTAAGTGCAGGGCACCAGCTTATTCACGAGCGCTAGGTCGTGTCAGAGATGTTGTCCAGATATGTCTAGTGGTGATCCGCATCCGATTCCCAGAGAGACCAGAGCGATGAGGAGGAGGCAGAGGCGCTGCCAAGGCGGGTTTCGTTGAGGACGAGAAAGCTTGGAAGGGGAGATCACCTGTAATGAAATCCAGATTCTGAGATAGCAATGCGTGCGACAGACCAAGAATGGAGGGACATAAGATGGAAAAGACCGGTGGAACCAGTTGCTGAAGATAAACAGTTCAGGACATTCGTAATCCTAGTCCCCGATAATTTTCAGCGCCCGAAAGCTAAAAAACACAGGTCGTGGGAACCAGTTTATGTTCACAGGCGCTCAATCAAAACAAACAGTGTTGGGAGGCTGGGTCATGAAAAAGGGGGGCTGGGACAAGAATATGGGAGTCTGGCACAAGAGTAGGGGAGGCTGGGGTAGGAATAGGGTTGCCTGGGTTAAGAATAGGAGAGGCTGGGACAAGAATAGAAGAGGCTAAGTCAACAAGAGGGGAGGCTGGGTTGCGAACTCAAGTCAATAGAGGTCAGGAGGTAGACAGACGGGCAGCTATGTTGGATTGCGTCAGTCAGTCAGTCAGTCAGTCAGTCAGTCAGTCAGTCAGTCAGTCAGTCAGTCAGTCAGTCAGTCAGTCAGTCAGTCAGTCAGTCAGTCAGTCGTCAGTCAGTCAGTCAGTCAGTCAATCAGACAGGCAGACAAACAGAGAGGCAGGAAGTCAGTCAGTCAGGCAGACAGGCAGACAGGCAGGCGGGCGGGCCGGTAGAGAGACAAGAAGTCAGTCAGTCAGGCACTCAGTCAGTCGTGCAGCCAGCCAGCCAGCCAATCAGTCAGCCAATGAGTGAAAAAAAAGTCAAAAATACAGCGAGCCAGTAAGCAAGTAAGAGAAACAATCAGGCTAGAGCATTCAACAGCGTTCTCAGTTTCGAGGTGTAAATATGCAATAATTGATCATTTCGACGAAGCTGGCAAACACGTGCGAGATCTTCAAAGAATCTGCGTAGGTCGTGATGGAATTCAGAGACGGATCTCTCGGAGACAGATGCCGATCGGTGTTGCCGGTAATTTTCAGTCAGTAAGGTATGGCTTAACTCCTGGTCACGGTTTAAACAGTGATCCTAGGATGAACTTACCCTTTAAATCCACAATGAGAATCTGTCATATGGAGAAAGAGTTAATTCCTTCGCTTTCTTAGCCTGGGCAAATTCATTCATTCATTTCGAAAACTTAATATAGCGCCGAGGCGCTCCCAGCCCAACCACGGCAGTATGAAGTATATGGGTTCGGGTAACTAGTTTACTTCCTCGCCGTCTGATCATCCCTTGAGAGTGTACGGTTTGTGAGCTCAGCGAAGTGTCCTAACGAAACTAGTTGATGACATTCGCCAGAACCTACCTGGCGTCACACCGTCTGATGTGAGCGCGATCTTTTTACCGGACAATTGTACTATGCGGGCTGGGTAGGTGAGGCAATGGTTAGTAACGAAATCAAAGGAAAATGAATGGCGTGGAGAGGAGAGAAGAGAGACAGACAGACAGCGAGACAGATAGACAGAGACAGAATGACATAGATAGAGAGACAGAGAGATAGAGACAGAGAGAGATAGAGAAATACAGAAAGAGATACAGTGATGTAGAGAAACAGAGGGAGAAGGAGACACATAAACAGATAGTTAGAAAGACAGAGAGACACAGCATGCGAGAGAGAAAAGGAGAGAGAGTCACAACAGAGAGGCTGAGGAATGGAGCGCGAACACGCTCGCGTGTTTTAGGTACGGCGAAGGCAGGCAGGTGATGATAGCTGTTATGTCCGCATCGCGCTCACCTAAAGAACTCGTTCACCCAAGACAAGGGTAAACAACAACTCCAACAGCACTTAGCAACACAGACAATGAAACCGAGACTAGAAAGGTCGCTCACCGCAGACGAAGACAAAGAAGACGAGGCCGAAGAAGAACCGCCAAATCAGAGATTTCATCGTGTATAAAATCCGTTTGATTTACTCAATTTCTACCTCCGTAGATTTCCCTTTATCGTCCGCTGCAGTAGATGGCTTACTCCGCCAAAGCAACAGGAGGGCCTCTCTCTCCCAGCCGTGGCTTAGCTACAGCCTGCCTGCCCCAGCCGCTGGCCTGGGCTTCTCTTGTGGTGCCTGCTACGCTAGTAGCTGATTCGTAGCCGGTTGCAGTGCACTGGATCTTAAAATAACACGCTGCTTATTCCGCGCGTTGAACCGGTACGTGGAAAGACTCCAACCCAGACCCCAGCCGGAGATTTAATTAAAATCGGGGATCTGGTGTGAGATGCCGCCCACGGCACCCTGGGGTGATGATAGGCGAGAGGGAATTCTGTGGTTACCCGCGGTCAGTTAATGTGGTTGTTAATTCTTTGGCTAATTCACAGCTGAGACAAAACCATTCAGCGCTTAATTGCTGACCAAGCGCTTGCAGTTCTGGGATGTGTCTGTGGTTGATTAGTTGCTGTTTAACGACACTGTCATAACAAAGATGATTAGCGTCGCCGTCCTATTTTCTTCAGGGTTGGGACTGGCACTGCTGGACTACGAAGAGTGGCAGAGTTGACTGCGTCTGTGGAACTTTCTTTCTGATTCATATTTGCCCTCTGGTGTCATTTTCACTGGCGCTGCTTATCAGTGTATCATTTCGCCTTTCTGGCTCCACATGACTTTCTGTCCCCTACTGGGTTCAGTCGACCTGCCTGGAGACGAAGCTCATATATCGTACGTGGCTCGGGCTCTTCAAGCTGTTTAGAAATCAGGCCGGTCCTGTAGGCACAGGCAAAGCAGGCAGTTGCCTGTGGCGCCAAAACTTAGGGGGCGCGTTCTAAAAGCTTTTTTTCACTTTTTTTAGCAATTTTTCATTTGCAATGATTATTTCCATTTGAGTTCAAATAATAAATAATTCAGTTCAGCGTAATGTTCTGACTGGTTCCTCATTGGGTTGTGACGTGGGGGTGGACCGTGGAGTGGGGTCAGAGGGAGCCAAATGTATGCTTTGCCTGGGGCGCCATTTGTGCTGGGGCTGCCTCTGTTAGAAATATTTCTAAACAGGGCCGGTGTAAGGCGAAATATTATCCGGCAACAAAAACGTTCTGAAACCTTCTGTCATTGGTTCCCGTGACATATGATGTCATAAAGTAACGTAGAAGCCCGAAACCACCTTTTCATTGACAGATATGATCCGGGTTATTTGCTCAATGCGGTATTCCACCTGTGACCTACTTTCAGCACCCTTGACCTTTCAACAAGCACCTTAGTACAATAGACTAGGAAGACATATCACGTCGTGTCATGCGGCCAAACAACATGCGGGTTGTTTATATAACAAATCCCAAATTATTATATTTATTTATTAGGAAACAGCGATAAGTAATTATGTTTCGAAGGGCAAAAATTGTCAGTTGACAACGAAACAGCTTATTTATGTCAAAATTAAATTGGGGCGAAATCTGTGGGTAGAGGAGTAACTGGAATAACAAATAGTAACATACACACAGTAATACACACTGGCCAAATAATTATGGGGCTTCCTGTTACATAGGATTCGCTTAATTCATTAACGGATGACATTGGCGAATTTTTCGTGCGTCAGTTGTCATCGTTCGAACTCAGGCATGCCATCAAGTACCGTAGTCATTCTGCAAGTTCGATAAGGATACTTCTTTAAATACCCTTTACACGTGTCTTAGTAAAAAAAACAACAACTGGGCTACATCAATAAGTTCACTGTTCAACCGTGGAATTTCCATTCCGAAAATAGAATACGCTTCTGCTACATAACTTCCGTTTCGTACCTCAGATTCACGTTTTGTCCTAAAATAATTTACTTACGTAATCGTAATGTCACTAACCCACGATCCCACTTGTATCCATGATTTACAATATTTCTTTGCAGAGCGAGTAGGCCCTAATATGCTTCACAAACAGAACTATTGTTCACAAAGTTTGCCTAGCACAGAGGTTCCCAACCTTTATAATACCCTGCACCCCTAGGAAATGTTTGATTAATGTTCCCCCTACAAAAATAATATCACGTTTGAAGATGAATAAGTCAAATTTTTATTTTCTAGGCCACAGATGAATCGCATACACTCATGCAAAACTGGGGTGAACAAATTGAACTAAAAAATAAACTTTTTATTGAGTGCATAAAATGCAAATATAAATTGAGTAATTAAAAAATATACATACAGTACAACAATAACATACTTTCCCTCTCTGTCGCACCCCCTGAAATGTCATCTCGCACCCCCTTAGGGTGCGGGCACCCCAGGTTGGAAACCTCTGGCCTAGCCATTGGGAACGTATTTCTCAACGGAATAGATTTCGCACGTAAATAATGCGAAAGTTCGTCTTGGCAATGAAAGTGGGCGTGGTCGGAAAGTTTTTGTTGCCGGATAATATATCGCATCACACCGACCTTAGTCTCAAAGACGCTCCAGGCAATGTATACATTTTGGCGCCACTGAAAAAACCCAATGAATAACATGAAAACATAATACACAAATTTTGTGAAAATGGCGCCCATTGATCGTGGCGCACTGGGCCATTTGGCTATATCTAAAGCCGACTTTTCTAGAAGTTTAAGAAGAAAAGTCTGAAGCTGAACAGGAAGGCGACTGATTACATTATTAACATTGTCTCAATCGTAATCGTAATCGTAATCTCTAATTTTCTAAGGCGCCACTGTAAAGCTGAGCGCAAAGCACCAGCTTATTCACGAGCGCTGCGACGTATCCGAGGGGCTGTCCAGAGATCGATGTCCATTGGTGGTCCGAGTCCGGTTGCCAGAGAGACCAGAGAGAGGCAGAGCAGCTGTTACGGAGGGTTTCGTTGAGGACGAGATAGCTTGGAAGGCAGAGGATCAGATGGATTAGGAAAGGAAATTTTGAAGACTCAATTAAGTTAGAAATTTTGAAGTCTCAATTAAGTTAGAAGATTACGAGCTTTGAGACGGCGGTTTTGTATACAGTATTTGTAATCGTATTCGTAAAATCCAAATTTCTAAAGCGCTATTATAAAGCAGGGCACCAGCTTATTCACGAGCGCTGCGTCATATTAGAGAGGTTGTATACAATGTATAGGGATGTTTAGGGCAGGTCCGAATCCGAGTCGTATGTGCTACGACATTTATCTAGTACCCAAAAATTCTAAGTCATGGGAAATAGCTTATTCATAGGCTCTCAGTCAAAATAGGGCCTACAGACGATGAGGCAAGAAAGGTCGGATTCGATTCTAGGTCAAGATCAAGGGTCAGAAGGGTAGAAAGTCCGATGGCTACGGTGGATGGTGTTTAGAATTGGAGCGGAGAGGGAGTCGAGGTATAAACACAATGGTGGATAATCTCCACATTGGCCAATGTGTTGTTTCTCCATCCCTAAATTCTTGCTTAGGTTGCCTTTGCTATTCCCTCCTTCTCCATAGCCTGGTCATTTTGTTCAAGTACTTGTGAGCAGAGCTGGACTGGGATCATTTTTGAGGCTTTACCATATCACTCATACAATGGAAGTTTGCATAACATTTTGAATAATTATTTGTCCCCCACTGATTGTGATATACGTCCAATTCCACGTTGTACCTATTTTACCTATTTCTTGATATTATCTTCGGTTCTAAATGATAAGCTGCACAGAGCTCCTTCTTTTTTTGTTTGTCCCTTATTCGCTAGGTGGTACTATCTGTTTCCATGGCGCGCTTCTGCGACTAAAGCATTCTTCTTAATCTAAACTTATTCAAAATTTGAGAACCACCTAAGATAAAAGATAAATATTAAACAAACAGACAGACAGACAGACGGACGGACGGACGGACGGACGGACGGACGGACAGACAGACAGACAGACACGAAAATACGCCTAAGTAAGTCATTGTAATCGTGATCTAGAAATGTATGCAGCGCCCAAAGTAAGCTAATTCGCCAGAACCATCGCAATCCAAGGTGCTCAGCCAAAACAAATGTGACAGACAGGTAGGCTAAAATCGGTTCCAGGTCCAGGTCAAAGGTTACTGAGGCAGACAGTCAGACGGTTAAACATCGATCCATTAAACATCCAGGAAAGAGCGTCTATTAATGTTTTAATTGTGATTGTATCCGACATTTATAAGGCGCCACTTCAAGAAGGAACTTATCAGTGACGCTTCCGACCTTAACCAGTTAAATAAATTATAATAATGACAATACCTAGACGAATAGGCCTAGGGCCCATTCCAGACAATTCTACGTCTTAAATAACGAAGAAGTCCTTGAGGGATCCTGTTTACGTCGGGGCAAAAAAGTAATAATAATAATAATTCTAATAGGCCTAATTATAATTCTTATTAGTCGCTTTGGACCTGTAACTCCAGATGCGTCAAAAGTCCATCCTTTAAACTATTGGTGCAATCGCCTCAACCGCAGACTTTCAGTTCGACGCTGAAAGATGTGTGGCTAGATTAATAGCCTATATCATTTACTAGAAAATAATTTCAGTTGTATTGTATTGTATAATGTTGTACGCCTACTGCAAATATATCTTAGAGTGTATACTTGAAAAGCAGAGTGCTACTATCGCCATCTAGCGATTGGTAAGGTGACGCTTTGGTTACCTCGAACGTGTTTAATTCTCTATTTCAGTGCTCGCGTATGTAAACTCCTGGATATTGAACGAAGAGGAGTTAGAGTGTATTTAATCGCAAAGCAATTAGTTCTAGTCATTGAATAAAATATGGTACACGACACGCTAATATTTATTACAACGTCAGTTCCGGTGACGTCATGATCACACGTGACGCGTTTTAATGACGACGAAGAACCGAGACATATATTTAGCACGGACTGTCAGAGTTGCATGAACACAAAATTGACGTTCTACTGTACACAATGTCTGGGGAGGAGTGGAGCGGATGGTTGGAAGGGAGGGAGCGTGCTTAGCTCTTGTACATGTCACAGAGGAGCTTTTCCATCGGAGTGTTTCCGATGGTCCTACGGAAAAAGAGATTCTCAATCCGCTCCTGTGGAACGACTCGCAGCAGTGGCAGAAGCAAGAGCAGCCGCCCGAACCTAAAAACAAGTAACAATGCAATGCAATGTACTATTACATAGTATGATGTGTGATGTGATGTGAATCATGTGATATGTTATGACATGGCTTGAGATGACATAACATAGCATAATATAACATATAGCATAGTATAGTACTGCATAGTATAGATTAGTGTTGCATAGCACATAGCAGGGGCGTAACTTTGGTCTTAAAAGTGGGGGGGGGGTACCAATTTCTTACATACACGAAGCAAAGCGGAGACTGCAATCTCTGGGAAGGCACAATAATAAAATATTGATTGGCATTGTTCAAAAAGTGGGGGGTACGGGTACCCCTCGTACCCCAACAAATACGCCTATGATAAAATAACATTATATAACATATAGCATAGCACAGCATAGCACAGTACTGCATAGTATAGATCATGGTAGTATAGTATAGCAGTATAATATTGTATAATCTAATTTAATTTAAACTAATCTAATCTGTTATGAAGATGATAATTAAGATGACGATAATAGAGATGACGGTGATGACGATGACGAAGATAAAGATGTCGATGACGATGCCCATACCTGACTGGCTGAGACGGATACTGTGCTCTTGTGTGCTGGCCGAGCATCACCTGTGCCTGATCCTGGAGGTTCTCCACCTGACGAGGGTCCTTCAAACCACGCGTCTCTGTAACATCATCGACACAAGGTTGGATGTATCAACACGAAATAAACACGTTACAATACAAAACAATGGAATACAATAATAATGAAAAATACAATACGACACAAAATCCTAGATTGGTCAAAGCATGACAATACAGTACAATGAAAAGCAATACAAAACACAATACAGAGATGAAATGCATTACAATACAATTGAAATTTTATATTTTACCTTAAATTCACTGAGAAATGCACCGTGAGGCCCAATTGTAGTAACATTATACGCATCATCAAATTTCACCAAGTCGGTTTGATATTTCCTACAGTGATATTGTTCTTCACACGGCACGACTAGTTATAGAAATTTATATTTATAGACTAAGAACATATTGATTTTTCATATTTGTCCTGTCGTTACATTATTCAGGTCATGTTGGAGCCTCGGCAGAAAGATCTGTCATCGACGTTTCTAAACAGTGTTCAATAAAGAAATGCATTAAGTGGGTGGCTACCTTTAATATATTTTCAGCAGTATAGCTTGCAAAAACGAAGCAACGAACTGTGGCTTGCATTTGAGCATATCGTAGTTATCATGAGTGACATGGGCTTATCTGGCTAATCTCAGAGAATGCCTACTAAGTGACATACTTGGCTTGACATTCTGAACGTGTGGCGTACCTGGCTTGAATAGGAGTATAGCTTTGTGACAGGCAAACTCGGCTGGATCGACCTGGATGGATCTGAAACGCGACGTCACTTCCTGGAGGACTCTCATGTCGGAATGGGAGTGGCCTGGCTTTCCGGTCGGACCGGAAGTTGGGTGGTCGTTGACAGCAAATAACGGCGATGACTCCATCGGCATGCTCCACTGGATGGCACAGAGCAGAAACAGCTCAGACCACGACTCTTCGAGTAAGATCACCTTAACACAACCGAACAAAACATAGACATTGAGTACAGGTCAACTGTGTCAAAACCCAAAGGAAAGCAATGAAGAGACACGGTCAGATAAGGTAAGAGATCTGGTATAAGATAGTGTAATCGAAGAGGCAAGGTAATGTAAAAGACAAGGTAAGATAGGTAAGATGTAAAGCAAGGTAATACAAAAGAAAGGTAAGATAAGGAAAGATAATGTGAGGAATGAGGCATGGGATTAGATAAAGTAAGGTGTTGTAAGGTAAGAAAATGTAAGATAAAGTTCAGGCGAGGTAAAGTTCAGCAAGGCAGAAGAAGGAAAGCAAGGTAGAGCATAATTAGAAAGGTGAGGAAGGCAATGTAACAGCAAAAAGCAATTTGAAGAAATAAAGGATAGAAAAGCAGACGAACAAAGAGACAGTAACGAATGTGAGACAGACAGACAGGCAGCAGGCAGGCAGATATAAACTCGAAACAGACAGACAGGCAGACTAATGAGAGACGGCGGTACAAAGAGGCGCGGACAGAAATCGTTTGATCAAGAGTGTCAAAGGCTTTGCGCAAATGCATGAAATGTAATTTCTTTGCGGCAGATCATTGGATTATAACGGAAGCCATTGTCATCATCGACAGCACAAACGATGCACTGATCCAGACCGAATTAAAGTGGTCTCTCAAGCGACCGAGAATGACCCCTGTGTCACTTAGACTCGAATAGGAAAGAGATCAACAAGACCAGATGGCTCGAGTATTGGATGGATGCATACACTTTCACTCATGGTCAAGCAAAGCGGCAGTCAGACTGCAGGAGGACAAAACAACGCGAGGTATAGAGTAGGATATAATTTAAGTAAGATACACGTATAATATTCAGAGGGATAATAATCCAATCTAAAGTTTCTATAGCGCAGGTGTAAAGGTTCTAGGTGGGTCCAAGTAAGTTTTGGCTTTACAGTTAAGACCACGGTCTAGATAGGTTTGATTGAGGAAAGGTTAATTCATAACATAGCATTGTGAAATCGTGTGAAGGCTTTCAATCCTATATAACAATTTATTATACTAATAAACTGCACATTACTTGGGTGATCAAAATCTAGGTCGTGTGAACCAGATTAGTCACAGGCGCTCAGGCCTTATCAAACAAAATAGATGATAAGTAAGTGAATACTAGCTTATGGTCACGTAGACCCAGTTATATTACAGTTGCAGAGTAAAAGATATGATTGACGACACATATCTTAGAAACTGTCCCCCTGTCTGGCAAGGGCCAAGGAAGAGGAGGTCTGTGATGCCTTCAAGTGTAATCTATTTTGAGCTGCGGTTTGCTTAAAGAAAAGATGTCACGTCTGGGTTGAGCTTGTTAATTGTATTGTCTGCAGATGACAAATTGTGTTCAGGGTTTAGAATATCTGCAAGAAGACCGCATAGGTAATCCGGTCATAGCGCGTCGATATCTCAGCAGATCAGGTCGTAGACGAGAATTCTCTTAGCGCGCCTTCGAAGGTCCGGCTTTCGTTCATCGGGGGCGAATTTAGTCGCAGCCAACGACAAAATCTGTCGCCCGCGGCTGACCACGATGTTATTTAAACCCCGTGATAGGGAGGGGAACCTGGGACGATATACGTTCACGCGCCGTCAACGTTTGCGGCGTTCAAGACTATCGAAAGCTTTGCGAGTGTCAACAAATCTGATTGGAGATTATCGCGACCTGGGTGTCTCTCGCTCGTCATTCATCATCGCTGCTAAGACTTGCGCTTGATCCAGCCTCGAATGGCGAAAGACCATTCCGGCGGCATCCATCTCCACCTGGAAAAGGTGTCAGTGACATCGTAATGAGACCCCTTGTCATGTTTACAGTCGCCGACAGTCGATTAGGTTATCCGGGCAGGGACGATGTTAAGTCATAACTGGACGTCCTGATCCAACAGCGCCTGCGACATCGCTTATCCACTTCGCACTGCCCACTTATCCCTATATCACGCCTGACAGTTAATTATTCGTTCCGATAGCTGTCGCTATACTCTTCCTAGATCATCCATGTCTGACGCGAGGAGGCTGAACGTCGTCGCTTACACGTGGACGCCATTTTGGCAAAAGCACCCCATATTGGATTCACTATAAGACTGACGCGATTTTAAATACAATAATATTACGATTAGACGCCATCTTGAATCCATTTAATAAAAGGAACTATCTTAGATACAATTATGAAATGACACCATCTTGTAAAGGACTATCCATTTATTCAGAGACACCTTAGATGCATTTGTCAAAAGACGCCATATTGGATCCACAAATCAAAGACGACATACTGTTAAACACTATGAACCAACTAATTCGTTTCTTCTTTTTCTTCTTCTTGTTCTTCTTATTCTTGTTCTTGTTCTTGTTCTTCTCCTCCTCCTCCTTCTCCTCTTCTTCTTCCTCCTCCTCTTCTTCCTCCTTCTTATTCTGCTCCTCCTCGTCCTTCACCTTCTTCTTCTTCGTCTCCTCTCCTCCTTCTCCTTCTTCCTCGTTTTCTTCTTCTTCAAATTCTACTCTTAGCAGTTTCCTTTCATCTCCTATTTTCAAATTCTCATCTTCTCTCCGCCTCGTCTTCTCATTCTTGTCTTCTCCCACTAACAATATTCCCAACGCAATCGTCGAAATCTTTCCCTCTACTTTCTTATATGGTCCTCTTCTTTGCTATTCCGCCTTCACATTCTCTCCCTCTCCATGTCTTTTCCCTCTCCATTTTCCTTCCTCCTCCTCCCATCCGCCTTCTGTTTCAACTTCCTTAAGGACGCGGGGGAGGGGACCACATTCACTGACGAATTGCTCAGTTGGTCCCCAAATAACAGCGGCTTCCCGAAGAGGGAAGAGAGGGTGGATGGGAAAGGGAAAGAGAGGGAGAGGGATCATGCGTACGGGGATTTATCGATGATCGACATCAGGGGGTTGGGGAGCGAGAACCAACGAGCAATATCCCCCACCCTTCCTCTGACTGTCCGCCCGGTTGAATCCACCGAACGACACGGATAGCAACTGCACTGGGAAATGAAGTAATCCGCGTCGCTAGAACACTGGGAAAACACACAGGTCGAGGTCATGTGTGTCCGCTGATTTCTTTGAGACGGACGGACGGACAGACATACAGACAGAAAAATAGACATGCATACATACCGACAAACAGACATACAGACAGACACATTAACAGACAAGTATACAGATAGACAAACATGCAGACATACAGACAGACATAAAGACAGACACCCATACACACACGCAGACAGACAGATTTACAGACAGAGAAATAGACTGACATACAGAGAGACAGACATACTAACAGACATACTAAGAGAAAGACACACAATCAGATAAACAGACATACATACACACAGACAGACATACTAACAGAAAGACATACATACATACAAACAAACAGATATGCATACATACAGACAGACAGAGATGCAGAGAGACAAACAGACAGACAGACACATACACACAGACATACACACAGAAAAACAGACAGGCGGACATACAGCCAAGCAAAAATACAGACACACAGACATAAAGGCAGGCATACAAACTGACATACACAATGAAAGCAATAGTAACAATACCTGGTCTCTGAACGGAAGATTGGCAAAGGAAGGGAGACTCTTGGACCATTTGACGGCCATGAAGAGAAGACGGGCCGAGCATTCGTAGATAGTCTCATGGCCAATCGGGTAGAGAGCCATTCCGTCTGGGTAGACAACGACCGCCTGTGCAGACGGACGACTCTCGTGGTCAACACTCGTCACGTCCACATCATCGTCGTTACCTATTATACAGACGGTAAGTATCGATTATAAACCGCTGATTGATTGCGTGATTGGTACCCTATTGATTATGATCGATTTAGTGATTGCTTTATTGGTGCCCTGATTGATTATGATCGACTAATTGATAGATTGATTGGTACTCTGATTGATTATGATCGATTGTTTGATTTGTGTCCTGATCGATTAGGATCGATTGCGTTACTGCTTGATTGGAACCCTGATTGATTCGTTGGGTGACTGATTCAGTCACTCAATCAATAACTGACTAATCGATCTTTTGATTGGGTGACTGTTTTTTATTTGTTTTTCAGTTTCTCTGAAAAATGCGCTTGTTACGACAGTTATTGTCGGTAATGAAAAGTCAGATTAAGTTTTGAGTGCAATGTGCAGAATTCTTACAATTAGTCTAATTAGTCTCATGCATTCATTCTTTCTTTCATTCATTTATTCGTTCATTTATTCATTCATACATTCATTAATCATTCATTGCGAAAATTAATCAATAAAACTGTTAAACTTAAATAACAGAAAAAAGCATAATCGGGATAAATTGCAAGATATTTCGATTCTGAAAAAACATCTGGCTTTTTCTAATTACTTCTATGTCAGTCAGTCAGTCAGTCAGTCAGTCAGTCAGTCAGTCAGTCAGTCAGTCAGTCAGTCAGTCAGTCAGTCAGTCAGTCAGTCAGTCAGGCAGTCAATCAGTCGGTCAGTCAGTCAGTCAGTCAAGTAGGCTTTTCAGATAACATCAGATTATGTAGCGCCTTTCGAGGCCTTAAGACGGATGAACCACCCAGATCCAAAGTATAGTTTTCAAAGTCTTCTAAAGTATTGGAGCTAATATATCTGGTCGTATTAGACACAGCTGTTGCTGCATGGATAATGTGCTATCTGGTCAAAAACGCTCACTCTCTACCTAGAATTTCTACCACCAATGCACTGCAATCATAAATTATCAAGCGCCGTAATAACTGTTGGCAATGAGGAGATTTCCCGCGTCATCCAACCTGGGTGCGTTTTCAACAGTACAGGCGTAAGCAACATGCACTGAATTTTTACCCAAAATTTCTCTAAGCAAGGCCCCACACAAAAACTTACGTAGCGCTACGATAAACATACACATAGATATGGCGGAGCAATATTTAGAAAGGAGGGAAGGGCGTCGAGCTGTCGTCCTACCTGGGTGGTTCATCTCAGCCTTGGGTCGCGTCGAATCGGCCGATGCCATGAGGCCCGGAACGCGATGGCGGTGGGATTTATGCGGGGTGAAGGCCGGGTGGGTGGCCGACACGGTGGCAACGTTGGGGTGGCCAAGCGGGTGATCCAATTCGGCCTCGAGTTGGTCCTGTCGTACTTGTGCGCTGTTCCGGGGTTGTCGTTCATTCTGGACAGCTTCAGGTTAGAACAGAACAGAGGAAACGAAAATTAAAGAAATGATCGAAAATGGCAAAAGAAACAAGATTCTGCTGGAAATAAATGGCAGGCTGTTAAGATTTGGTTTCTAGGAAATACTAAAACTAAATCGGATATAGGATATATATTTACAGAAATTGCGACGTTGTCAAATCCACCTTATATTGGCTTTCTTCTCTCCGTTTTAAGATCTCCAAATAGTCTTACCTACTGCGTTTTTATAATGTTTTGTAAAATATCTCCTCTTCTTCCTCTTTTCCTACCTTCCTTCCTTCACTCCTCTCTCGCTCTGTCTGTCTGTCTGTCTGTCTGTCTGTCTGTCTGTCTCTCTCTCTCTCTCTCTCTCTCTCTCTCTCTCTCTCTCTCTCTCTCTCTCTCTCTCTCTCTCTCTCTCTCTCTCTCTCTCTCTCTCTCTCTCTCTGTCTCTGTCTCTCTCTGGCTGTCTGTCTGTTTCTGTCTGTCTCTTTCAGTTCCTCTTTCTCCTTTCAATTCCCAGTTCCTCAAATTTTCCTTTCGCCGTTTGTTCTTTACTTTACCCTGTCACTACTTTTCCCACTCACGCATCTCACCCTTCCTACCAACGTCCGACAATCCCTCTTTTCCACCCTTTAATCGCTCCTTCACTCATTCCTTTCGCTTGTCCCATATATTCCTGCCCACCCCTCTCTTTGTGGCTCCTTCACCAAATCTGTCCCTATGTCCGTCTGCATGTCTCAACGCACGTCCTTTCCCTGTCTCTCCCTTTCTCTTCCCTATGCGCTTCCTTTTTTCTGACCCTCTCTGTCCATCTCTTGCCCTTCGTCAGTCTATCCCTCTTTTGTCACTCCCCTTCTCTTCCATATGTCCCTTCGTCTGTCTGTTCGTTCCTGTCCATCTATTTGCCCCTCCCTTTGTCCCTCAGTTTGGTTGTCCCTCCTTGTCCCTCCCATGTCCCTCCCTCCGTCCCTTCTGACGCGCCCTTCAGTCGACAGCCAGTCAAGCAGTCGTCCTAAATCGGACAATTAGCGACTGATTCAGATATGCAACCCAGATCAAAGTCACTCAATCCACGATGCTACATCAGTTCCTGCAGCTGAAGCTCGCGACCACGCCCTTCCTCCTCCTCCCCATCCTCCTACCATCATCTCTCCATCCCTCATGTCCGCATCTTTGCCAGCGCCTCACTCGCAGCATCAGCAGCCGAGGTCTCGTGTTCAGTCTGCCGTGAAATAGAGTTGACCGAAAGCAGGAGCAAGACGCGCGCACCAGCGCACAAATAACCGACGGATGATGACGACGACGACGACGATGATGACGACGACGACGAGGGAGACGCTTTATTGGTTTCATTACGGCGCCCAGATTGTCTAATTAAGTGCCCGGATGTACGTCGTCGTTCGGTGGCTACAGAGAGCAGACGACGCTTTCCCGCGCTTTTCCTATATGTCGTCTGCTCTTCAATGACGACGACGGGCATCCGTCTGCTGCCAAAGACAACCATCACGACCCTTGCGCCCCCTCCCCACACCATCCTACATCTACCCAGCCACAGGGACTATATATATGTAAGTATTTATGTATGTATGTATGTATGTATGTATGTATGTATGTATGTATGTATGTATGTATGTATGTATGTATGTATGTCTGTCTGAATGTATGTATGTATGTATGTCTGTCTGTCTGCCTGTCTGTCTGTCTGTCTGTCTGCATGTATGCATCTATGTATGTATGTATGTATGTATGTATGTATGTATGCAGGGTGGGAATTGGCGGGAGTTGGGAGGTTCAACGCCTAGTCTTTCTTAGGACCCCTAGTTAAGTCTTCACTGCATACCCCAAGGGGGTCGTTTCCAACCCCCTCAGTTGTTCTAGTGTGATTTAACATTATTTGACACTGAGTCTCTGACAAAGAGAAGACATTTCCATGGTATATCGTGTATGCATTTTTGAATTTTCTCAACAAAGAAATTGATTTTGATTCGAGTCTGACTTGTAAAACTGCTAGCGTTGAAATCAGCTGCTTTCAAATTTCGTTGACATTAGTTTGCAAAAATACGGATAAAATGTTCAACCCCCAGTCTTTTTCTACAATTCCCATACTGTATGTATGTATGTATGTATGTATGTATGTATGTATGTATGTATGTATGTATGTATGTATGTATGTATGTATGTATGTATGTATGTATGTATGTATGTATGTATGTATGTCTGTATGTCTGTATGTCTGTATGTCTGAATGTATGTTGTACGTACGTACATATGTATCTATCTAGATATTTATATAGCGACTCTAGGATCCTCTCAGAGATGTTTATGCGAACCAGAAGTCACCGAGAACATCGAAGGGCATTTGTTGCTACTGTTGTCGGCGGTGGTTGCTGGTGACATTTGATGGATTGAATTCCTTATTCGCAGTGGACATTGTCTGCCAATCGGTCTCTGCGCCGGACTCCTTCAAACGTCCCTTCAATAAATTGCCTCTAATCCCCGAGAAAAATTAAACGTGAGAAGATGGTGAATTCGACTCAGCCGCAACAGACGGAAACCAGGACCGCGCCCGCCAACGACGTACCTCTCCACCAATCCCTTCCCAGAGTACTCCACCAAAACGGTATCCACGAAGTACGTTAAACTCTGAAACAATGTCTAGTAATGGCATGCACTTGTGTGTCTCGAACGCCTGACATTGAACTCGGTTGAATTTGAAGAACACCTGAGATATACAGGTTCAGAGTTCAGACACTGTCTGGTGATTTCAATATCGTGGATCAGTAGTGGTTCCCTGCAGCCTTCTTCAGAGCGAGGAACCTTTACTGAGTGTTATTCGGTCAACGGCACCTGGCCTTAATTTCATTTAATTATCTTCCAGTTAGTTCTGATGAGTAACGTTCTTTGTATTCAACCACAGTGCTAAGACTATTTCTACACGATTTTAGGTTTTACACAAAAGTCATGTCATTAGTGAAAATCCAATAGCTTTTCGCATTTCTTAGGGGAAACTCTTTCAGGTTCTGCCATTCTGCCACCCAGTCGCGGCACCCAAGGTTTACGGCACCCAGCTTGGGAGACACTACCGCACCTTGACCTATAGATACTTGGTGGTTCACGCACTGAAAGCTATGCTGCTTCTAACCGTACAACAGAAGCCCGTTGGTTCCCATGCAGCCACATTACAGATAATAGCTCTACCACAGTCACCGTGTCTAACCGAAGCGGTGCGACGTCTACCCTGCAGCGACCTATTGGCTGGCTGGCGCTGGTCGGCCAGAGCGGGCTTAACTAAGGTCGAGCGGTGATTTCGCTGCGCCGAAGGGTATTTTTGATCGCATTAGTCCGCCAGATCCCAGTTAATCCTCCACCGAGACGTCCCGTTACAGATCTTGATTGAACGCCGGCCGGGGATTCCGAGGAGGTCGCCACCGATGTCACTCGTTCCGAACAATTGATTCAATTTGCCGGGTGACTCCGGCGTTCCCCTGAGCCGCTCGACAAATTGTCGCCGCGACTCCGCAACAAAGGCTTCATATTGGAATTGATATTGATAATAAGGAAGGGCGCCGAATCGGACGGGGGCCCGAACGCGGTAATCGCGCCCAACGCGGTATAATGCCGCACGGGTGGCGGAATAAGATGTCGTTGGCGTATCGCGCGATCCCGGAATGATATAGCGCCGCTAATTGCTGGCCGACCGGGTTTAAATGCAAATGAATGTGAGGGCGACAATGCCTGTTGTGTTTGAAGGTCTCTTAAAGCAATTGGTCCCTCGAAAGACATTCGTAAGGCTTCCAGGGAGATGGTACAATGAAGACATCACTTGCGATACGAGGTTCGACGGGGAGTACGACCGCAATGTCGGACAAATAATCGAAGCGAAGAATTGAGAGCAGATTAAGGAGAACTCTGGTTGTTGTAAGCTTTGCCACTGTGGTCCCTGCGCGCATATTTCTGTCGCGGAGGCGTTTAATGGATGGGTTCGCATGGATCTGAATAATGTGAGAGTTGAGCGAGACTTTCTATACACACCTAGCCACAGTAAGAGAATGGAGCATGCGATTCACGAATCGTGCAATGAAAATTAGAATGACTATAGTCACTGGGAAGAAGTCTGAGGTTTCAGTGATAGTATCTCTATCGTTCAGTAATCATTCGGATAATAACAAACACCAAAGAAATAATAATAATAACAATAATAATAATAATAATAACAATAATAATAATAATAATAATAATAATAATAATAATAATAATAATAATAATTAATAATTAATTAATAATAATTACGCACACGCCATTCCGAGGATTACACCGTACCTGTGCCCCAGACAGTTGGGAGTGGGCGTCCCCGGGGGTTGCGAGGCGGCGATCCACGCCACCAGACGTTTTCTGGCCAACATGAGCTCGGAATCTATAATAGTCAAGTTGGACCTATCAAATGCATTCAACAGCCTACACCGGGACAGCATGTTGGCATCGGTCACCGAGATTATTCCGGAACTGGCCGCGTACTGCAACCTAGCCTACGCCGAGCCCTCGTTCCTCCAATTCGGCCGATTCACCATTCTCTCGCAAGAAGGCGCACAGCAGGGGGATCCCCTCGGGCCCCTGCTTTTCTGCTTACCACTCCAGCCGATTCTGGCCAGGCTAGAATCTCCCCTGGCCTTCGGATATCTGGACGACCTCACCTTGGGCGGCAGTCCTGACGGGGTGGAAGCGGACGTGGATGTAATCGAGAGAGGTTGCTCAGTCCTGGGCCTCTCGCTCAACCGCGCCAAGTGCGAACTTATCACCGCGGGCTCCGGGATCAGCGCCGAGAACGCCCTGATGCAGTTTGTCCGCGTGAGCCCATCAACAGCCACACTCCTAGGGGCCCCGCTTTTATCAACGGAGGCCCTCTCCTCTACCCTCGACACCTGCGTGGCCAACCTCAGGAGGGCGCTCGACAAACTCCAACACATCGACAGACAGGGTGCTCTGCTGATACTCAGATGCTCCCTCGGATCGCCGAGGCTCATGCACATATTGAGAAGCACCCCCTGCCACGATCAACCGCTCCTGGGAGTTTATGATGAGCTGCTACGGGCAGGAGTCGGCCGGATGCTTAACGTCACGATGAACGTCGACCAGTGGTCTCAAGCCTCTCTTCCGATTAGGATGGGTGGATTGGGAGTAAGGAGGGTGTCCTCGCTGGCACTTCCCGCCTTCTTGGCTTCGGCCGCGGGCACCCTCCAAACCCAGTCCCTCATCTTGGGTACTATTTCGGTGACCCCCGACGCGGCACATGACTCGGCGAAGACTACCTGGCTTCAGCTTTCTGGGGTCCCGATCCCGACGGTCACGACCGGGCGCGGACAGGCACACTGGGACAGTCCCCTACTACACGCAGCCCTCTCGGCGCTCGAGGATAAACTTCTTGACCCCTACGACCAGGCGAGACTGAAGGCCTCGCAGTCACCGCACGCCTCGGACTGGCTACACGCCCTCCCGATCGCTGCTCGCGGCCTCAGACTGGATGACGAGACCATGAGGGTGGCGGTCGGTCTACGATTGGGTCTGGCAATCTGCGAACCGCACAAATGCGCATGCGGCGCCAACGTCTCGTCCAGAGGCGCGCATGGGCTGTCGTGCTCACTGGGGTTCGGCCGACAAGCTAGGCATAGCAACATCAACGACCTCATCCACCGCAGCCTCAACAGAGCCGGCACCCCGGCAGTCAAGGAGCCGTCCGGCTTATCCAGGTCGGATGGTAAGAGACCGGATGGCCAGACCCTAATACCGTGGAGCGACGGGCTGTCCCTATTGTGGGACGCGACGGTGGTGGACACGGTGGCCGCCTCTTACATCACAGCAACGGCGGCCACGGCAGGAGGGGCGGCGGAGGTGGCTGCCGCGAGAAAGTACATCAAATACTCTGAGCTACAGAAGCGATACATCTTCATACCTGTAGCTGTGGAAACCTTCGGTCCCCATAACAGAGAGGGCCTCGCCTTTCTATCGGAAATTGGTCGCCGGCTGTCGAAAACCACCGATGACTCCCGCGAAACAAACTTCCTATTCAAGAGCCTATCGGTGATGGTGCAGCGTTTCAACGCAGTGGCTTTCCAAGGCGCCATGTCAAAGCTGCCCGGAGCCAAAGAACAACAAAGCCGTCGATATCCATCGCCTTCTTAACGGAGGCAGCGGCGTGGAACTCGATTTTATGAGTGAACAGAACCTTGACATAATAATAATAATAATAATAATAATAATAATAATAATAATAATAATAATAATAATAATAATAATAATAATAATAATAATAATAATAATGATAATAATAATAATAAAACAACGATAATAATTTGCACAAAAGGATCTAGAAAATAATAGCATACTACACCGTATAGGTTTTATCCTTCAGGTTAAAACATAACATTAATAATAACAATAAAATAATAATAATGCATATATATAAAAATTATTTATATGCAAGCTTACACTGTCGTCAGGAAATTATATGTATTATATATTCAAGTAGTTAAATCTAAGGAATATTGTTTGTGGAACACAGCCTTTAGTTGTGGCGTTCAAAGCTTATTTATGTCAGTAGCTTTCAACGAAATACTACCGCCTGGCTAAGGAATAATAGTTGTGTGAAACATCGCTTTAAGCATCTCTCCATAACTGTTACGGAAGGCCTTTTGAAAGGCTGTATATAAATTCATCATTCGTCCGCTGCCACTTTCAGTCGTTCTCGCCTCAAAACTCTCCTTGCTGCGTCTGCATCCATCCCCTTGCAATGGACGCAGCATCACGCAATCAGCGCACGCAGCATCTGCAGTCTCCGCAGCCAGCCTCGGCGTCCATCTTAATGGAACCAGCCGGAGGCATTAATCGCACCGCCGGCAGGTTAAAGAGGAAATGACGGCAACGAGCGAACATCATCTACATTGTCGACAGTCTAATCGACAGCCATGCTTATACAAAGAGCGACTTATACACGAGACCGCGACTTATACACGAGACCGCGACTTATACACGAGACTGCGACTTATACACGAGACCAAACTGCAGATGACCAGCCAGGTCGCCCGGCGTACGTGCGGTTACCAGAAGAAGACTCGAAATAATTGTCCTAATAGTACCTGGCTGCCGTCAATGGTGGCGCCACCATTCCTTGAGCCGCAGCGCACGCCATGTGGTTGCCGAGGGGCTTCCTCTTCTTCTTCTAGCATCAGCAACAGCGCATCCTGTGTGCGTTTTTGACTTGCAGCTGCTCGTGGCGTCTTCGTGCGGATACAATGGACCTTCGCCAGTCGGCGTAGATCGAAAACGCGGCCACGGACAAAGACCTCCCGACCAGCGGCCGACCCCGTCGAGGCATCCTAATCAGCCGGCGGTGGGGACGATCTAAGTGTTGCAGATAGCCATCGTCGATGGGGGTCGTGGCTTGACCGTGGATGGGAGGACGATCAGCAGAAGAGCCCCCGACGAGGTCTTTAATTGGCTGTCAACCATCGGGTATCAAGGGTTTGAGGCCGGCGAGAAATTGGAAAGCTGGCACGGAGGATGCTCGAGGAGGGGGTTGCAGAGGAGGATGAGTAGGAAGATGGAGGAGGAATTGAAAGAGGAGGAGAAGGAGGAGAATGCGAGACAAGCGGGGAGGGATGAGGAGCATACGAGGGAGGGGAGGGAATGAGTTGGGAGAGGATGACGACTGGTTTATGAAATGAATCCACTTCCGGCAACAAATGGACAAATATCACGAGACGAATTGTAATCGACGAACGATTAATGCATACTGGCCCCCGTCGCCCCCCACTTGCAACTCTTCTGTAGACCGTACTGAAGATTGATGCTAGTCCTGTCTCCTCCTCCTCCTCCTCCTCCTCCTTCTCCTCGTCCTCCTCGTCCTCCTCCTCCTCCTCCTCCTCCTCCTCCTCCTCCTCCTATTCTTCTTCTTTTTTTCTTCTTCTGCTGTTTGTTGTTGTTGTTCTTCATTTTTTTCTGATTTTTGTTGGTGACGTTATTGTTCTTGTTTTTCTTCTTCTCTCCTTCTTCTTCTGCCTTTTGTTCTTCTCTTTCTTCTCCTCTCCTTCTTCTTCTTCTGCCTTTTGTTCTTCTTCTTTTTCTTCTCTTTCTCTCCTCTTCTTCTTTTTCTGCTTCTTGTTCTTTCTATTTCTTTTCTTCTGTCTCTCTTTCCTCCTTTATGGCGTTCTTATTTATATCATTTTCCATAATCATCCTCTTTTCCCTTCATTTCTTTCCTTCATTCTTGCTCTCTGTTGTATGTACACCTAAGTGCGTCTTGCAGCCGGTAAAAATAAAGAATATACTTACGTACCTACTTTCTTTCTTCTATGATTCCTTTCTCTGTATCTTCTTTGTCCCATTCTTTTCCTCCTCACTTATAACCATCGCCTTCTTTCTTTTCTTTTTCCATTCATAATCTTTATATGATCTTCTTTTTCTCCATCTTCCTCCTCCTTCTCCTCCTCCTCCTCCTCCTCCTCCTCCTCCTCCTGCTCCCACTATTCATCTCCCTTCTTCTCCTTCTTTATTCTCTCTTATATTGGGCCTTTAAGTGGCTTGTGCGCCAGTCACTTACTAGCTTTCAGCGTCATTCAGTGGCCACATTAGTGTTTCTTGTCTCCAGACCTTACATCTAGAATTGAAAGCCATTACGTCGGTCTTGCCGCACCACCTCTATTCCTCACGCCCCAAGGATTCTAGGGTCAGACTTACTAAAACTCGTATACGACGTTTTTAAAAACTGACGTTTTCTTGTGAATAATCTCACGTATGATAATAATGCAAGTTCGTAATCGTCACTTCAAAGTTTCATCGTCACCTTAAAGAGGCTAATCGGAAGCAAGAGGTTTTTCGAATGTTTGATCAGTAGCTTCGTTGACCCGGAGAGCCAGGAAGGGTCGGGTGAGGGAGGAAATCGTTCGGGGCGCTGGCAACCCACCCACAGACGATTCCCGACTTAAAAGTGACGGTAGATCAGTTCCAGAAATTAGACGTATTATTCGTCTTTAGGTTTCAAACGTTAAGATGGCGCGTCGGTTCATCGTGTTGGCTGCAGCATCAAAGGCTGGAGAAGCTTCATAAGAGGTCTTCCTTACCTACAAGGGCATAACTTTGCTCACAAAGTGGTTGTGACGACTCTCCTTCCCTCCCTTCCCCTTTCCCCTCCCCTTATATTCTCACTCCGCTCTCCCTCCTCTCCCCTATATTGGAATATAGAATGCTATGCCCGTCACTTAAGGTCACTCGCAAATAAAGAAGTAGTATGTGGCAGCAAAGATGTGATGTTGTTAACGGTGATGTAATACGTGATGGTGTAATTTGTGATGGTGTTATAGGTGATTGTGTGAAAGCTGAAGTGTTATAGATGGTGTTACAGGTTATGGTGTTATAGGTGATGGTGTTATAGGTGATGGTGTAATTGGTGATGGTGTTACAGGTGATGGTGTTATAGGTGATATTGTTATAGGTTATGGTGTTATAGGTGATGATGCTATCGTGTGATGGTGCTATTATTTATGATGGTGCATAAAGGAGTGATGTTTGACGTGTGATGGTGATATCATTGGCGATACTATAGTGGTAGCGGTGTTAGTGACGATGGTTTTATTGGTAGTTGTAGTGGATTTGTGGCAATGAAGTTTTGGTGGTGGAATTGTGGTAGTAGACTTTTGGTACTGGACCAGGTGTCTTTGTTGGCGGTGCCGGTGGTAGTGCCAGCGGTGGTAGTTGATGGTAATACCAGACATCCATTCAACTAAGACGAATGTAAATTAAAGCAGTTTTTCTGTACAGATCCCTCTTCAAGAATCGTTTTCCGGTCACAAGATCCGACCGTCGTCCTACTCTTTGCAGCTGGTCTTTCGGAATGCTGGTCCTCGAAGCAAGAATTAAGCGACCTGCCTTTCCCGGCTTCGCCAGACGAGATTGGCCAAAGCCGAGACGAGAAAAGTCGCCGGTCGGCGGTGCATCCTCCCCCTCGGTCGGGCATTAGCCCAGCAGGAAACAATGTCCGGCCAGACCGTCTCAGTATTCTCTCCACTCGATAACGACTTCCTGTTCTCTTGGAGTTATGACTTCTCCGGTCGATATATCACGAGCGGGGCTTAGGCGCGGCCGGGCACCAGCCTCGATCTCCACCAATACATCTCGGAACTTTGACGTTTCGGCTTAGCCGGGAAAATACCCGTTTAATTAGTTTGTCTATTGGCCGAGGCAGGTCCGGCTAAACCGGGCTAATTGATTCCTGATGCGTAGAACGCCGCTGCAACCACAACGCCGGACGGGATCGAGTTACCGTAACCAAGTTAGCGCATTTGCCCGTGTCCGGAATAACGCGTTTAGCGGGAAACGTCAATTCCGATTCGTTACGGACGAATGGAAGGACGCGTCGAATTGCGTTACAAGTTTCGTCCAAAGCCACAAGTTTTCGTAACGCCGTTACGATGAATGGCTTTTAGCCGGGGCTTCCGCTGCCCGATGTGGTCCAGCTGCGACTTGAATGAAGGATGAGATTAGGAGTGGCAGAGTCGGTCTTTCATTCGGAGGGAAAAGGAAGGGGAAATTGAATGACTGACCGAGGAAGGATTTGCAAGAAGAGAAAAGACGAGCAACCGATCGAAGCCGATTTACGCCACGTCAGCAAAACAGAAGCGACCAGAGTCAAAGCCCAGAAAGGCAACGTACAAAGACAGACAGACACACAGACAGACGCACAGACAGACAGACACACAGACAGACGCACAGACAGACAGACACACAGACAGACGCACAGACAGATAGTTGGACAGAAAGATACGGAGACAGACAGACAGATATACAGAAAGATACTCAGGCAGAGGGACACACATACAGACAAACAGATAGACAGATGCGCAGATAGACAGACACCCAGACAGATAAACAAACAGACAGAAAGACACACACATATAAGCAGACAGACAGACAGATACGCAGACAGACAGAAAGACACACAGACAGATACGCAGAAAGACAGATAGACATACAGACGAATGGTTTGACTGAGTGCTTGTTCTAATGACTGACGGAGTGATTTCCTGATTGAGCATGTTTTGTTTGATTGACAGGGTGATTGACCGGCCGATTGACCGATTGACGCAGGGATTGATTGAGTGATTGACCGATTGATTGACGCACTGACCATCTTTGTTCATTCCCATCTGGAGACACTTCTTCAGTCGACATGCTTGACATTGATTGCGATGTGATTTGTCAACCGTACACATCCCAGTTCCCGCCTGACACCTGCGTTCATCGGACACAAAAACAACAATCAAGTCATTCTCTGTCTGTCTCTGTCTGTCTGTCTGTCTCTCTCTCTCTCACTCTCTATCTCTTTCTTGCTCTCTCTCTCTGTCTCTCTCTCTCTCTTCCTTCCCCTCTCTTTCTTTCTCTCCATCTCCCTCTCCATCTCCTTTTCTCTCTCTTCCACTCGCTCTCTCTCTCGCTCTCACTATCTCTCTCTCTCTTCTTCTCCCTCTCCCATTCTTTTTCTACATTTCCTTCTCTCCATTTCTTTCTTTCTTTCTCTCCCTCTCCTTCTCTCTCTACTTCTATCTCTCTTGCCTACGATCTCTAGTCTCTCTAGCAACCGAACTCGGAACTTCACTTGGCACACCTGGACAATCCCTGCGACACGATACAGTGCTCGTGAATAAGCTGTTGCCCTCGCTTAGCTTTAGAGAAGCGCTTTAGAAATTTGGAGTGACAATTACGATTAGCGGACTTATCTTTTGAACACTGACCTGATTACGACTTGGCTTTGGAGCGTCATCGGCATTAGACACCGTCGCTATAGAAGTTGCAGATGACATCCAGTCAAATCTCTCTAATCTAATCCAATTAAACCATCCCATGAAACCGACCCAATTCAACCCGACCCAATTCAACCCGACCCAATTCCACCCGACCCAATTCAACCTGACCCAATTCAACCCGACCCAATTCAACCCGACCCAATTCCACCCGACCCAATTCAACCTGACCCAATTCAACCCGACCCAATTCAACCTGACCCAATTCAACCCGACCCAATTCCACCCGACCCAATTCAACCCGACCCAATTCAACCCGACCCAATTCAACCCGACCCAATTCCACCCGACCCAATTCAACCTGACCCAATTCAACCCGACCCAATTCAACCTGACCCAATTCAACCCGACCCAATTCAACCTGACCCAATTCAACCCGACCCAATTCAACCTGACCCAATTCAACCCGACCCAATTCCACCCGACCCAATTCAACCTGACCCAATTCCACCCGACCCAATTCAACCTGACCCAATTCCACCCGACCCAATTCAACCTGACCCAATTCAACCCGACCCAATTCAACCCGACCCAATTCAACCTGACCCAATTCAACCCGACCCAATTCAACCCGACCCAATTCAACCCGACCAAACTCAACTCGACCCAATTCAACCCGACCCAATTCAACCCGACCAAACTCAACTCGACCCAATTCAACCCGACCAAGTCTCAAGCGACGGTTTGAATACAGCTTAGTCAACCCAGTTCGTGTAACGCCTACGTCTAACAGTCCATGAAAATTAACTGGTCTTATTCATTCATTTCTGCATTCATTCATCCAGTCATCCATTCAGTCATTCAATGAAAAACTTCACTTCATCGTCCGTTCGTTCAAACGTGCCGAATTATTACTTTATTAATGTCTGAACGAATGAAAGATCGAACAAACGAATGAATGATCGAATGGATGATCGAACGAATGAATGATCGAATGAATGATCGAACGAACGAATGAATGATCGAATGAATGATTGAACGAACGAAGGAATGATCGAATGGATGATTGAACGAACGAATGAATGATCGAATGGATGATCGAACGAATGAATGATCGAATGAATGATTGAACGAACGAAGGAATGATCGAATGGATGATTGAACGAACGAAGGAATGATCGAATGGATGATTGAACGAACGAATGAATGATCGAATGGATGATCGAACGAATGAATGATCGAATGAATGAATGATCGAACGAATGAATGATCGAATGAATGATCGAACGAACGAATGAATGATCGAATGAATGATTGAACGAACGAAGGAATGATCGAAGTAATGATTGAATGATCGAACGAAT
The DNA here is from genome assembly GCA_963556255.1 of Allolobophora icterica. Classification (NCBI taxonomy): domain Eukaryota; kingdom Metazoa; phylum Annelida; class Clitellata; order Crassiclitellata; family Lumbricidae; genus Allolobophora; species Allolobophora icterica. Next base: position 2,611,392 of record OY744606.1, on the reverse strand, counting down.
GAATGATCGAACGAACGAATGATGGAATACCTGTAGATGAGTTTCCTTCGAACGCTTCTCTTGAAGAACCCGCTGCATCCATTGCAGGCGAGTATTCCATAGTGTTTCCCACTCGATGTGTCTCCGCAGACGACGCAGATCAGCCCCGGGGAGCTGCGCTTGATCATCATGGAACCCGACTGGAGCGACCCTGGCGGAGGGCAAGACCCTGGTCCTACCGACGGGCCCTGGTGATGGAAGGACATCCCAGGCCCAACGGCCGAGACGATGGATGACGGAGGGGGACTGGCCACCGCCGACACGGTCGAGTAGGACAGGTGAACGGGGTAGAGCGGCGGAGGAGGGGTACGCGTCACGGAGATCAGGTCTACGTTCGGGGATGGAGAATCTGAGCTGCTGATGCAGGAACCAACCGGGGATGGACTACACGTGCCTGAAAGAAACATAGAAATAGAAACCATCTAGTAGTTTAGTTTTGTAGCGCACTATTATCTACGGAAATTTCTCGTTTGACTAAAACATGCCGCATGTTCGGATAATTCTGTTGAAGGCGCTTTAATAGGTCTATACATTTTCAGGATAAATTATTATTATTATTATAATTATTATTATAATTATTATAATTATTATTGTTATTATTATTGTTGTTGTTCTTTTCGTTGTTGTTGCTGCAGCTGTTGTTGTTGTTGTTATTGCTATTACTATCGCTATATTCATGTATTAATTACGCGCTAGCTGACTAATTCACTTCAAAACTTTGCACGGGCGCTGGAAAAGGATGTCTTCAAAACTAGATAAGAGAAGCGTTTGAGGAGCCGGTGATAGTGAATTCCATGTGAGTGAAGAGGCGAAGCAACCACAACAAGTCTCGTTTTCATAGGATGGGACAATCGGATTGTCCCCCAGTCTTCAGGAAATGCCACTCCACAGAAACAGGTCCGACTAAACTCATCTCTGACTTCTCTGACGTAACCGATTTTGGACATCGTAATAGTGAGCGAACACTCCAAATTTCTAAGGTGCTACTTTAATGCTTATCGCTGGGCGCTAACTCATTCACGAGCGCTGCGTCGAATCAGATGGGTTGTCCAGAGATCGATGTCCAGTAGAGGTCCAAGTCCAGTTGCAAGAGAGACCAAGGAGAGGAAGAGCAGCTGTAAATGTCGCCAATCTTATGATGTGGCTCCATGGACGTGAGCGAGGCGTTTGATACTCTTGACCAAGTTATCCTACATAACAGACTAAGCTTATCTGATGAAATTTATGAGTAGACTCTGGCATTGGTACGCTCCTTCCTGAACGGGCAAACAGTGATGCTGCAGATTGAAACCGAAAGAACCCAAATAGTTTGGGTTATGCAATTTTTATAAGCACTTGAAACCTGTTCTTCCGGTGGGGTTGGACTGGAAGAACCTATGAGTAGTTATCTTAAGAGGCGCTATATCAATGCTCCGAATGGCTGTATGAATGAATGAATGAATGAATGAATGAATGAATGAATGAATGAGCGAACGAAAGAACGAATAAATGACTCAATGAATGATATACCGTAAAACCGGGATCACTTCCTTCCTTATAAGAATCCAATTCTAAAAGCCTCAGTTTCCGACAGCAGTTCCATAATAGTCGCAGAAAAAACCAAACTGCCGCGACGGCAAACCTCATCGAAATTAATCCGTCGGAAAGCCACGTGTACCGAAAAACTTATCGTTCGTATAATTTCGACGACATTGATACGTTAATTTAAACTCTTGTTTTCTAAACAAACAAAGGTCTTTGCCGAGCCGTGATTCCTGCGCGCCCGGCGGCAAGATTAAAGTCCGACGTGACATGCCGGCCGCGCAATAAATTTTCAACAATATTAGTATTTGCCGGATTATTCTTTATATTTGAACTTTGTAAATGAACCCTTTGTGAATTTCGTCCAGTAGTTTGCCAATGGCCGCCTGTTTACTGACACGTTCTCTCGTTCCAACGTCGCCCGCCACTCGCGTATACAAACAGGCCGGTGAGTATTACTGCGCGTCGCGACGACATAGTCCGGCCCGGCGGAGCGGCACGCAGGCGCGACTAGGCCTTGTTTATTTTTTATTATAATCGTTTTAAAAACGGGCATCGGTGAGTTACAGATCTAGTGGGCTTTGATTTCGTCCGCAAATTAGTCGGACTGTTTGTGGATCGTGACGCGCAGACGAGCGTAAGAGAGGCCGACGAAGCTGTAGCGAAATTAATAAGGACCTCAACAATGGCTGATCCAATTGGTAGTCGACTCCATCTGGCCCCGCGGGTCTGGGTCTGACGTACGCTGCCATTTCCGATCCGGGCGCGGCTGGCTAAGCCGCGGGAAATGGAAAGATAAGCGTTTAATCCGCTGACATGATTGTAGATACAAAAGATTTTTGTTTCTGACGGATGCGAAATTCGTTAGGGAGGCAGAAAGACGTCGCGGCGGAAAACTCCTCCGGAGTCGAGAAGGCGGAGAGAAACACGCCCAGCACACGTGACGGCGAGTCCGCGTTTAAAGGAGACGTGAACGATATCCAGGACCGTTGGAACCACTGGAAGAAAAAGTGGAAATCCCTCCGACAAAGCTAGACGACGACTTCCAAAACAATCGTAATCGTGATGTCGAAATTTCTAAAGGACTATACTTAAAAGCTAAGCGCAGGGCACCAGCGCATTCACGACCGAACAATACTTCATCGGCATCCGGTACTAATCTAATCTAATCTAATCCAATCCAATCCGATCTTATCTTATCCTTTCTCATCTAAGATACACAGGACATTGAAAAGGTATGTTCAACGGCATCAAATGCAGCAGATAGTATATATGCAACTTATCCCTTTCCATCCTTTCTTCTTCCCTCAATTCATCTATCTCTCCCTCCCTTTCCTCCCTTCCCCTATCCTTCCCCCTCCGTACCACCGTCCCTCCTTCCCTTCCTCCGTTCCTGCCTTCGTCAGCCCATCCGTCTCTCCCTCCGCCCATCCGTCTCTCCCTCCGCCCTTCCCTCTCCCGTCCGTCCGTCCGTCCATCCTCCTTCTGTCCTTCCATCCGTTCCTCCGTCCCTCCGTCTTCCAGTACCACCGTCCTTCCATCCTTCCTCCTTCGCTTCTTCCCGAAGTGATTGATCCGTCGATCGGTCGACCGTGAAACCGGGATGTCCAGCTAACGGGTCGCATCAAACGCCACAGTCGGCTGACGGACGAACGGTGCATGACGCTAGCGACACCAAGCGACCGCCAGAATTGACGGTCCCTGTGACAACAACAGACCCCCTCCCTCAGCCGCCGTCGGGGGCTCGATGGGCGCATCGGTCGGTCGGTCGGCATGGGGAGAGGGGGTCAGGGGGCGACGGACCGAGGCGACCCGTGAAAAAGTACGACCCTTGGAAGGAACTGGAGCCGCGTGCTAACGAGATATTACTGTTGTTCGCAGATTCATAGATTCAAGGTGCAAAGGAAAACCAGTCGACCGTCCATCCCTCGTCTCTCCATCTTTCTTTCCATACTTCCCTCCTCCCTTCATTGCTTCCTAAATTCCCTCCATCATTTCTTTCTTCTTCTACCATTCATTTCTTCCTTCTTTCCTTCCTTTTGGGGTTCTTTCGTTTCTTCCTTCGTTCTTTCCTTTCTTCCCTCCTTCGTTCGTTCGTTCCTCCTTCCTTCCATCTCTCGTTTCTTCCTTCCTTCCTTTCTCACTCCCTTCTTTTGTTCCTTTCTTCTTTCCTTGCGTTCTTTCCTTCGTTTGTTCTTTCCTCCCTGTTTCTTTCCTTCCTTCCTTCCTTTTTTCTTCCTTCTTGCTGTCGTCGTCCTTTTCTCGCTCCCGGCTCTCCGTTTCCTCTTTTTCTTCAATACTCTTGCATAATCTTGTTGTCTCTCGACTTATCTGATTCTGTAGATATGCAAGACTGATTATAATAGACAGACAGACAGACGGACACACACCCACATAGACAGACACAGACAGACATATATATAGGCCTACATGTGTGTGCGTGTGTGCAAAATAATGAACCATGAAAATAAAATCCTTCATAATGTAAAAGAAAAAAATAATTAAAAATAATTTAAAAAAAACTGCCGTAGGCCTATATGCTCGCGTTCAAGTCCACGTTGCAAGGGTCTTATAAGTCGACCACTGAATTTTCGACCTTGGAAATGGAAAAAGCGTGCGACTCGCGAATAAGTCGATGCGTGCTTTTATGTATAGACGGTGTATCTGGACATTTCATGGTTCTTTTAACCACCAACCAAACGTGAAAGAAATTATCTGATAAAATCACGAACTTATGCTTCGCGCATATTCGTGTCATCCAAGAAATGATCCGTCACTGATCAAAAAGCTTCTATTTATATAAAAAAGTCAAATGATACCAAATGATGCCCTTCAAATTATTATAAATTTTCAACTTGAAGCTAAGAGCATAAAATAAAATAATTTTCACTGCCGGGGTATACTTAGGCTACTGTAATCGCCAACTCATTGTTTTCATTTTTAAAATCATGGCGGAAGTTCTCGTCACGAGAATTCGGAAGTTAAAATATTATAGCGCTGATATATTTTGAAACAAACCGAACTGCTTTCCTTTTTATTTTTTTAGACAAAAGAGTCCGCAAAGGTTCACCAGTCACTCTGTCACAGAGTAAAGCAGGGAGGCGACCTGACCGACGTCTCTCTTGAGCGTAGACTCGGATCCGACCTGGGCTGGTGAACCAAAGTCCTCCGTGCCCACCTTCACGCGGTGCGGACTGTTAGTACCCTTCCTTCCAAAGGAAGGGGAACGAACGGGCACGGCAGGCAAAACCAGGGGAAGGCAATGGCAAACCACCCCTGTTAACATGCCAAGAAAATCGTCATGCGACACTCCAAACCACGCCGATGGTCGCTGATGGTTGGACTCCCAGGCCGGAGCGCTGATGGTGGGACACCCAGGCCGACACGCGACTCAAGGGCTGCTGGGAAGTAGCAAGACGGCAATGGAGACGGTGTTTCATGGCGATCGCTAGGGCTCCTAGAGCCGACAGCACAAAGAGAGACAAAGAGACAAAAGAGAAGATTTAATCGAAACCATAATATTATTATTAGGGTTCTTGTCCGTGTTAATTTTCTGTGACATATTCGGGCCCCTAAGGTCGGCACCTCCTCGGCATATGAGACCCGGTGGCCAGTCCTCTCCATCGTCTTCTCATCTTCCCACCGACAGTTTACTCGTTATAGCTGAGGTGGATGGAGGGTGCAAGTGAAGCAGAAAGTAGAAATCTGCTCTGGCGAAATTTGAATCCCCAACCTCTCGGCTAAAAAACCAACGCGCTAACCACTAGACTAGCACGACCAGTAACATGACAATAGAAACCACATGGTTTTGTTACAAAGCGTACGTTACACAGATTGTAACTATGTACACTGTTTATATAGAACCTCTCCCAGATAGATTCTGTTAAACTACGCCTTGCCATGGCAAAGATGATTGGCGTCTCCCTCAGTCCCGGATTTACATACTATAAGCTAAAAAAACTAGGCCTACAACTTAGGGCCTCACAAAACGCAGAGGCCTAAAAAATTTAGAAAGGTTTTTGGAGGGCTTTTTAAATGTTAAGTGTATATTGTATAGGTTATGTAGAACCTTTTAAACGGCTTGTCTAGCAAATTCCATCTCGCCTGAGTATATGCATTCATTTGAAAATAATTGGAACTTTTAACTTTAAATGTCTTTCTATTGAATAGTTAAAAGGCATGTATGTTTTCAAGTTTTGTGAGACCTTCTTATGTAATTTTTAACAAGGGCCTCCAAGCTAGCTTAGGGCCTCACAAGGTCTAAATCCGGCGTTGTTGCCCTCCCTGTTTCGAACTGGCACCACCAGTGAGGGAATTAACCGTCAATTGCAGAGTGCAAACATCGTCATGCTAACGTACGGTCAACGTTAATGAGATACGTGACAAGTTTATTGCGGCCTCCATTGAATAGCGACCAACACCAAAAGCCCGTCAATTGTCAACGCCTCAAAGAAAATCAAAGGGTGCTTTACTGTAACGAAAACTCACTTCTACCGACAACAATAGCGGTCGGTCACGTGTGGTACCTTTCGCATCGAAACGGCTGTATAAACAGATGTGGAAAATGATTGTGGCCAACGTTCTTCTATAGTGAGGTCGAATCAGGGATTGCCATTGCAGTGGCGCCGATGAGATTTGAACATTGGAGGTCTTCTTCTCCGATCTTCCATTGTGGTAAAGTAGAGATTTTATCTGAAACTTTTTCCATCGCCATTTTTCCTTTTCCGTTCAAAGGGGTGCAAAATTTTTTCCCTACGTTGCAAAATCGTGTGTATTGCTTTCCATGCTATTGTGACAGAAACTCCGCCACTGCCCGCTCTCGGGTAGTGCCAGTCTGAAGCAGGGCAGAGGAGGGCGACGCGAGCTAACCAACTGCAAATTGAAACTCAACCACTGCCCGTTCTCTTGCAGTGCCAATCCCAAGCCAGGATAAAGGGTAGAGTGACACTTATCATCTTTGCCAAGACTCAGCGTCGATAAACAGCAACAAAGCAATATTATTATCTGCCAGACATTTCATGTCTCTTGCAACAGCAGTGTCTGCGCAGTCTAGGAATGACCCGTAAGTAATATCCAGTTTTGGTTTGTTATTGTTGGCGCGAGGTTCATGACTCGATCTGTGTTCCTAGACGTTCTGTTTGCGCTGGGCGTCTTAATCCGGGTGCATTAACTTCTCCTTTTTGTCGCACACGTAGAAAAGAAGTCACCGACCGAGCTACCCGTTCGGCCACCCTGCAGGTGCCTCGGCCCAGGTTCGGGCAGATCACCCCACAATCTTACGGGGTAAAGCCACGTCAGTGATCTCTTCAAAGTGCGAGCTATAATCTAATCCGTTGTCTGATCTAATCACTAATCTTATGTAATCATCAATCTAGGAAATAATCTTCGGTAATCTTTTTAAAAATCCAGTCTTGTATATAATCAAGTGCAGTGGTTAGCGTGCTGGACTGTCAATCGAAAGGTCTGGGGTTCAAATCTCCACCAGGGCAAAAAATTTGGTTAGTGATTTCTGATTCACCTGCACCGTCTAGCCAACTCAGCTATAATGAGTACACTGACCGTACACTGTCGGTGGGAAGATGAGACGGCGAGGGAGAGGACTGGCAACCCATCCTCCTATATGCCGAGGCTAAGAAAATGAAGTCGCTAGCACTTCATACCCATGGCTGCTTCAGGGCTAGCTTAAGAGACTGCTCTGCTTCTTCTTCCATACAATCCAACTCTAATAATCTGACAATATTTGGATCAAAACTCTTCAATTATTTATATACGAATATATATGCATGTATGTATGTAATATGTATGTATACATATATGTACTTATCCAATCTTCACTAATCTTATCTTCGCTAATCTAATTTGATCATAATCGTAAACTCCAAATTTCTAAAGAGATGCTCTAAAGCTAAGCGCAGGGCACCAGCTTATTCACGAGCGCTATTCACAAATCCAATTTAATCACTTGCGCTGACAACTGACACCGTAAAGGACCGTATAGAAGACTCGTGGCGCTATATAAATTGTCTCATTCTAATCTGAGGATTTAAATTGTGCCCAAATCATTGGTGGCTTTAGCTGGAACCGAGGGAGTGTTCCCCTTTTCTTGGTCTCGGCATGCATTGTCGGTTGACCAGTTCTCTCTTCCTCACCGCTTGATCTTCCCCAGTGCATTATCAGTGTACTCATTTTAAACGTAAGTTCACCAGGTGGCGCAAGTGGTGTCTCAGGTGCAGTCTAGGAATATCTTCTATACGCTCGTGAATAAGGTAGTGCCCTTCTCTTGGGTTTAGGGTTGCGCTTTAGAAACTTGAAGTTTACGATTACGATAATGTTCATGACATGCATAAGTTGATGGGCTGCTTCCAGTGAAATCCCAATAAAAAATCATAATAAATGGGAGACTTTAGGCCGAAAATTACAATTAAATAATAATTAGAAATGCAATTGTAATTGTAAATGTAGTCGTAATTCTAATTCTAATTGCATACTAATTGTAAATGTAATTGCAACTTTAATAGAAATATATGTAATTATAATAATTATTACAATTACGATAATAATTATAGTTGTAACTTACAACTGTAATAGTTATCGTTATTGTAATAATCATTATAATTACAATTATTTCTATACTTACAACTGCAATACCGTTACTATTATAAATACAATCACAATCACAATCTCTATAATTTACAGTTACAATTACAGATAAGCCAAGTGATCTCCTACCTTCTCGGCTGCTGGCAGCGAAATTCGAGACGCTGAGATCGCTGACTGATTGCTCCATTCTGCACAGTTTCACAAATGATCCTTTCTCAGCTGTGCTTATGATGCAGTTTATCCGAACAGTTCCTCGAGATAGGAGCGTTCTTTTCGGATCCGTTCCGTGGCGATAGTTCGCCGGTGACAGCCAGAGGCGGACTGGGTTGACGGACGAAGGGTCGGTCAACGTATTGGCAGCAACGGTTTTGTCAACGATGGCGAGCATCGCTACAACAGGACCGGGTCATTGCAAGAGCAGGGGCGATCAGGTTGCGCGGAAACCAACTGCGATTCCACTATAAGATCCGATGATCTGAACTTACCTAATCCAAATTGATCTAATCTAATCTAATCTCATCGGATCTAACCTTATGACTTATATAACGCATTTTCATAATGCATAAGGCATCAATCGATGGCCGCTTCAAGTAAAATCGTAATTAGAAGATTAGATTACATAGATTAGATTGGCTTGGATTAGATTAGAGATCTTGGAAGGATACCGTTTTGGTGACTTCTTGTCTTTATGGTGTTCTTAACTTCAATCTTTAGGGCAGTGTTTAAGCTGTTTCAGAATTTTTTCAACTTTCATCTTCAAAAAGTTGATGACCTTTTTTTAGTTATCCGTCCAACTTTTTACACTTTTCCTATACGAATTACTCTCTCAAAAAGGTTGACTTTTTTAGGATTTCGTGTCTCTCGTAGGGGAAAACCATGTATCCTGGGGAACCCTCCCCTAAAAGGTCTCTACATTATAATATTGCTGGCCTCTGGGGGAACATCAATCCTGGGGGGAATTCCCCCCCCAAAGACGTCTAGATTACTCACTCAGTCACTGTCTTTAGGGGGCTTTATCATTAGCTGGTGGTTCATGGGGAGTTGATTGACTGGTTGAAGGCTTTTTGAGCCGTTGATTGACTGGATTAAGGCTTTTAAAATCGTTGATTGACTGGTTGAAGGCTTTTTCAGTCGCTGATCGATGGACTGGTTTGTGAGTAAATTGGTTGATTTTAGAAATGGGATTAAGTGATTGATGGCTTGGCTGGCTTATTGATTGGTCTGATAGATAAAATTGTAAAATGGTAAAATCGAAAATTTCTACAGCGCTATGTAAACGCAAACCGTGAGGGTACCAGCGTATCCACGATCGCTGCATCAAAGTCAGAGGGGGCTGTATAGGTTGAGCCTCCCCCAATGTTTTCTTCAGTTCTGTGAAGCAAACGATGTCGTGCTGTAGGCCTAAATTTTTATCTATTATGACAAGTGATGTTATGCTGTGTTATGTAATGTTAAGGTATGTTATATTATGTTGAGTTCGGTTATGGTTTGCTATGTTATGTGTTATGTTATATTACGTGAAGCACGCACTTATTGAAATTATAAACTGTCGATCGAACACAAGTACCTGTAGGAAAGGGGAAGTATTTGATCGAGGGATAGGAAATCTATCTATCTGAAACCAGTTTTCAGCAAGTAGTCATATGTGACATATGACGCTGAGGTCAAGTTATGAGCTAAAGACCTCCTCAAGTTAACTGCTGAAGAAGGAGTTAACTGGTTATGCGGTTATGCTTTCAACCATAGGCGTAATTTGTGGGGGGTACGAGGGGTACCCGTACCCCCCACTTTTAGGACTGGGGGTACCGTACCCCCACTTTTTAAACCAAGCCAATCAATATTTTATTATTGTGCTTTCCCAAATTCCCAGAGATCGCAGTATCAGCCTTGCTTCGTGTTTGTAAGAAATTGGTACCCCCACTTTTTAGACCAAAGTTACGCCCCTGCTTTCAACTCCTCATGAAGGAGTTTTTTGAATATGCTTTCACCTCCTTTTGAATGAGTTATCTGGATATTTTTCAACTCCTTTAAAAGAAGTTAACTCGATATGCTTTCAACCCTTATGAAGGAGCTAACTGGATATGCTTTCGACTCCTCATGCATGAAGGAGTTAACTGGTTATACTTTCAAATCTTTATGAAAGAGTTCACTGGATATGCATTCAACTCCTCATGAAGGAGCAACTGGTTATTCTTTCAACTCCTTTTGAAAGAGTTTACTGGATATGATTTTTTTTAAACTGTATTTCAAGTCCTCTAAATTTGGTTATTGATTGCAATCAATGTTCAATCGTCTAATAGATCCGAAGTTCCAATTCAAGTTGGCCTACTATAGACATGGTAGGCCCTATCAAATTTAACGACAAGTACAATGTATACTATGGCTTCTCTATATATACGTATACGCTTATCTACTGTCAAAATCCTACACGTTGTATATGAAAGCACAACCATAGTTTTTTTCTAATTTTATTGTAAGGAAGCTTTGTCACAGGGAAATCCATATTTTCAGTCGCAAAATGAGAATTTGTTTAACACTGCAGTTTCAAGAAAAATCAGCAAAAGCGCCGACTGCATGGGTTGTGAGATAAAAAATTTCTCCACACACAATATGTTTAAAATACAATGTTAACAGTTGATGTAAGTAAATTTATTTCTATCTTAAGGATAATTTGTAAGGATATACATTTATGAATGTGGTAAGTTATATGCAAAGGAGAAATAACGTAATTAATATGTTATCAAATATGGATGTTCTATGTGTTTGAGATAGGTGTATCGTCAACCGTTTGTAAGTTTTCATGTGGCATTTGCATGGATTGGACGTGTAGAGGCTTGTGTATAAAAGAGATTTCGTTCCTCCGAAAATCAGCATCATCATCGTCGTCGTCGTCGTCGTCGTCATCATCATCATCATCATCTTCATCATCCTAATCATCATCATCTTCGTCGTCGTTATCATCATACTAATAGCCACTACGACATCAACAACAATCATCATCATCACCATGGCCACCGTCACTTTAATCATCGTCTTAGGCTTAAAACATTACGACTAACATTCGATTGATTTTACTTAGACTGCTTCATCAATATTTATCAAATATATACTCGTTTAAAGAAATCTTTGATATAGCGCCTTTTTAATTCACTGGGCGGAGGAGATATGGAGGAGTCTTCGACATATATCCACTTCTTAACTCTCCTTAACAGATTTCCGATATTTGCACATTCTAATAGAAATCTGATTAGGCCCCACGAACAACGTCCTGTCACCCCTCGCTGAAAGGAATAGACCAGTCCCGCCTGAGCGCCGAATCTCGCGTAATCCTGATCGTCTGCTGTCATTGGCGTCGTCTCCTTGTGTCGTCCGCCACTAGGAGGCCAAGCCCCGCCGCCGGAGGGCGCCACCAACCGGAGGGGCGTGGCTTCTTCCGATGGCGTTATTATGCGCCTCTTCGGCGTCTGCGATTCGCGCGCCAAACGCCAAAACTGGCAGACGACAGTTGAGGTGACGCGGAAAATTCGTAACCTCGAGCGAATCTGGTCGACGGGTGTTGTAGAGTTTTTGAACAACGTTAAAAAGTGCCTCCTCCGTCATTGAGGGGTCACCTGAAGACAGGATTCGTTTGTAAGGTGGGATGACCTGCAGTTAAGACCATCATTGTTAGTGGGGCACGTATTCGTCGCTTGGGTGGCCACCCAGTCGACCTCTACCACGCCATCGAGCCCCTCAGGAATCGTACGGCCCCCAGAATAAACTGATAAAATGTCACGACTGTTGACACGTATAGCTCGTTAGTGTTATGGCATTGTCCTCGTCGTAATCATTCTCATTGTTAGGGCGGATCGAAAGGGGGCAGTACCGGGTACCCCCATTAGAGTTTAGGAGAGCCAGGCCAATGCGCAGCTCTACTCCCAAACCGTGTTACCTACAGAACGTCTAACCGAGAACACGTGTAATTAATGTGATTTTAATAAAGCAGGAAATTTACTTATAAAAATGGGATAAAGCAAGAAATGAGAAGAAATGAAGAAACGAAATGAATAGAATTGAAGAAATTAGAAGAAATGAAGATATGACAAGAAATAAAGAAATGAGAACATGAAGATATTAGAAGAAATGATGGGCGAATTGAGCGAATGCGGGGTAAACAGCAAGAAAGAGATCATCATTATCATCATCATCATCATCATCATCATCATCATCATCATCATCATCATCATCATCATCATCATCATCATCATCATCATCATCATCATCATCATCATCATCATCCTATCATTGTCGTTGTCTGATTATCATAACGGCATCATCATCATCATTGTCGTCGTCACCATCATCACAGCTGTCGTCGTTGCCGTTGTCGTTGTCGTGATGATCTGTAGATGAGGTTCTTTTCGTTCGAATTGATTTGATGTGTTGATTAATTCAATTGCTGGTCATCCGTCGGACTCTCTGGTCAGTTCGACTGAGTGACCATCAAGAGCTTTCACGCCAAATGTCCGTCACTGACTGACCGGGAGGGCCACGAACTGGTCACCAGCTAGGCGAGGAGGGATGCAGATGGACACACAGAGGCAAGGAGAGAGGCAGAGAGACAGAGAGACAGAGGGTGAGACAGAGGAGAGACAGAGGGAGAGAGACAGGGACAGAGAGACATGGTGAGAGATACAAAGAGAGATAGAGAGAGATAGAGAGGCAGGGAGAGAGAGACAAGCAGAGAGACACGGAGACAGAGGGAGAGAGACAGGGAAAGAGGGAAGGGTACTTTCATATATGAAAACAGTGATGTTCAGAGTCCAAGCACGTAAAATAAATTCTGCAGAAATATTCGGATTTTTTAAATTATTTATTCATTCATTCGTTATTTCACTCACTCACTCACTCACTCACTCACTCACTCACTCACTCACTCACTCACTCACTCACTCACTCACTCACTCACTCACTCACTCACTCACTCACTCACTCACCCACCCACCCACCCACCCACCCACCCACCCACCCACCCACCCACCCACCCACCCACCCACCCACCCACCCACCCACCCACCCACCCACCCACCCACCCACCCACCCACTCACTCACTCACTCACTCACTCACTCACTCACTCACTCACTCACTCACTCACTCACTCACTCACTCACTCACTCACTCACTCACTCACACACTCACTCACTCACTCACTTGTTCGTTCGTTCGTTCGTTCGTTCGTTCGTTCGTTCGTTCAATAATTCATTCATTCGTTCGTTCTTTCGTTCATTTAATTATTTATTCGCGACAGAACAGAAAGACATTTCGATATATATTTCAGTTCCACTTGCGCCATCTGGTTAACTCAGCTATAAAATGCAGTGACCTAACAATGTCGATGAGAAGATCAGACGGGAAGGGAGAGGACTGCATGGCAACCTTTTATCTCTATCTAACTATAAACACGACACATCCACTAGAAATAAATTAACGAACGAAAGAAATGAATGAATGAATGAACGATCGAATGAATGAACGAATGAACAAATGAATGAATGATCGAACGCGCGAATGAATGAAGTAGAATTATTTCTATAGAAATTCTCATCAAATTTCGGAGTTCAATGCAAAGTTTCCGGAAAGCAAGTCAACGTAACTTTTTAAACAACTGAATCAGTTCCCAGTGTTTAACGACATCCTGTGACTGTCAAAGCCGTTGACGTCGCCCTCCTCCTTTGTTCAAGCTTGGGACTGGCACTGTCAGAGAACGGGCGGTGGCGCAGTTAGAATCCTCTATGCTTCATCTTCTTCCCGCTCCTCTTCTTCCTCCTCCGCTTCCTCCTATCCCTCACCCTGTTTCCCCTCTCCCTCACTCTGGTTCCCCCCTCCCTCGGCTCCTCATCTTCTTCCTCTGCTTCTCCTGTCTCCGTCTCTTCCCCGGTGGCATTAAAATTCCGTCAAGATGCGACCATAAAACAGAGTTGCCCGCCACGCTCGGCTGCCTCCACCAACCAGTGACAGAGCGCTGCCTGATGGAAGCATGGAGAGAGGATGGAGAGAGGGAAGGATGGAGGGATGGATGGAAGGATGGATGGATGGAAGGATGGGTGGAGGAAGTATAATTGGAAGCGGATGGGTGGAAGATGCGGTGGACGAGTTTGTATGGGGGTGAGTTTGTGTGGGGTGGGTGAGTAGAAGATGTGATGGGTGAGTTTGTATTGGGTTATGTGTGTAAAGAATGTGGTGGGTGCGTTTGTGTTGATGGGTTAGTGGAAAATGTGGTGGGTGAGTTTGTGTTGGGTGGTGAGTTTGTGTGGGGTAAGTGAGTAGATGTGGTGGGTTAGTTTGTGTTTTGTGGATGAGTAGAAGATGTGGTGGGTGAGTTTGTGTGAGTTGGGTGAGTAGGGGATGTAATGGGTGAGTTTCACAAGGCGGGTGAGTAGAGGATATGGTGGTTGAGTATGGTCGAATATCGGATATGGTGAGCGTGTGGCAGATGAGGTGGGTGAGAAGGGCGTGTGGTGGGACGGAGACCGGCGGTGGTGGTGGTGGTGGGGTTGGTCGTGACGCGTGTGCAATTGGCATGTCGCTCAGGTGCCATCATTTGTGCTGTTATGGCCGGTCACAGCCAAGGTTCAATTTCACGCCCGACCGATTATAAATGGAACGTCGCCCGATGCCAATGCATCCAGCGCCGCCAGAACCAACTGCAGCAGCCTCAGCAGCTGATGCAGCCGAGACAGAGACACAGAGAGACGGAGGGAGGCGGAGAGACAGAGGGGAAGATGCGAAGAGGCGGACGGAGGGGCAGAGGCGGGGAATCAGATCGTCAAAGACGGGCGCTTGGCCATCGACAAAGTCGTCGTCTGTTCTCGGTGCTTTCGCCTCCGATGACCACCGGACCCTCTCCCCTCTCCCCATCTCTCTTGTCTACATATCCCCTTCTCCCGAACTTCCCATCTGCCCATCTTCTCATCTATCCATCTTCTCATCTAGCCTTCTCCCAATCTTCTCACCTACCCATCTTCTCATCTTCCCATCTTCTCATCTACTAATCTCCGAATCTTCTCACCTACCCATCTCACCATCTCCCATCTCCTCATCTCCCAATCTTCTCATCTACCCATCTTCTCATCTACCAATCTCCCAATCTTCTCACCTACCCATCTCGCCATCTCCCATCTCCTCATCTCCCAATCTTCTCATCTACCTATATCCCATCTTCTTGTCTTCCAATCTCCTAATCTCCCCTTTTTCCATCTCTCCATCTTCCATGTGCTTAGCTCCACACTCGGTTTCAGACGTCAGATATAATCCCACGAAGGCAGTAAGGAAGGAAGAACGGAAGAAAGTAGTGAAGAAAAGAAAGAGCAGAGGACGAAAAGAAGGAAGGAAGGATGGGTGGATGGATGGATGGATGGGCGGATGGATGGATGGGTGGATGACTGAATGAATGGATGGATGAATGGAAAAACGGACGGACGGATAGATAGATGAAAGGAATAACGAAAAACGGAATGAACTTGTGAACTTGTGAATAATTGGAAGACAACAGAAACAACGACGTTAACCGGAAGAAGACATTTTCTAGGAAGAAAATCCTCTTCAAACGCAATTAAACGACATTGTGCACGCCGTAGCATAAGAATACATCTAATCCATTCGAGTTTAGTTCAATCCGATCTCATCTTAACCTTTATGATTTCGTATCATATCATCCTTGGGGTGTCAAAGCTTTCTTAATATTGGGCCAGTGGCAATATTTTCCAGCAAGTGACGGGCCCGGGTGTCGAAGGCGCCTGAGCAAAATGGGGTAGGGGTCTGGGAGGGGTTCGATAAGCCCGCACCCATAAAACGTTCGCCACATCTGTATGAGTAGGTAAACATGCAAGAGTGACTACCCTGAGTACCAGTACCCTCGCGTTACACTCGGAATTTTTATAAGTATCATAATTTTTTCATATTATAATAAGTCATGTGTTTTACTTGACAATTGCGTTACAAAAAGTAATATAAAAGGCACTGTGGTGTTAAAATAAGACCTTACATAAAAGAAAATGTAGGCCTAACTTGTAGTTTCAACAACAAATTTAATACAGAATGATTAACCTCTCGTACATCAAACCTGAAGGAAATGAAGATAAGTATATTTATTAATATTATTATTACGAACTTTTTACAGGCTAAAAGTCACACAGAAATTCGAATCTGAGGCGCAGTTATAGTCAATTCGCTAATTCAGTCACCAATCGCCAGTAGGCTATACGTCTCACTGCGTCTTCTCAACCTCCGTTCTTAGGGCGCACGCTGGTTCTCTGCTTGCCTTTCGTCTCACCTCTCAAACAAATCACTGCATTATGAATTGATGTTTACGAAATGACACGAAGTCTGTTGTATGCTTTGCGCATGAGAGTCTTCAGGTCATGACTCAAAGTGGATCCTTATAGAGTGATTGTGGATTTAAAAGTTTGAAAGTTTGGGGACGTTCTGAAACTTCTAAAATTCGTCCGCGTCCCCCCCCCAACATGTTTGCGCGCGTGTCACTCTGGGCAGGCGTGCTATGGTTTCGCCACCTCTGACCTAACTTTACTCGCATTGGCTCCCCTCGTCATGCTTTCCTTGCTTCACCTTACAATAACTTGTTCTCTTTTACTCCCCTTACCTCACCCTACCTTACCTTACCCCACCATTCCAAAATGCCACAACTATTGACGTCGGCACCAAATTGGCGGTAAATTAGCGGCAATCGAGGCCTGGCACGCGCCGAGACGCCAACTGCGACCAATTACGTTTCGTCGAAGACTCCTGCGGTCGGTGGGTCGCAGATGTGACCAACAGCAGACACAGATTCGATTGTTTTTCGTCGACAACCAGACACTCAAGTGTTTTATTATAACCTCATTAAAACCTCGCAACGACGAGCACATAAATTTCCAACTCGAGTAGGAGAAACCGATAAGAGACGAGCGCGCATATGACGACTGTCGTAGGGTGATCAGTACCCCCGAACCCCCACTTGGCCAGAAGAGCGTATACCACGACGACGCTCCTATTTGCGCTGCTGATCTCCCACTCAAGCCCCGCTCCCGGCGCAACATAACGACCGTAACTCGTAGATGCGCCACTCAGTCAAACGCTGTTTACGTGTCGCGTCGACTCGAGCCTTTCTAATTGGCCGGACGAGAGGGTAGCATACGGGCGGCGGTCGGGCTCGGCGACCGTTGAAGGGGTACGACACGTGGACCCGTCCGACCGGGGTAAACTGGGCGAGGGTCGGTCAAACCGCCGACAGATCTTGCCGCAATCTGTGCCCGTCGCCCTACTGGAAACATCGCTAATTGTCGCAGATGTCAGGCGAAGTTGTGTAGCACAAGTTGCCTAACGAAATCAATTAGAACTAATAGCACGAGAGCAATATATTATGCTGTACCATACTATACTATAAAACGTGCAATTCTACTCCATGCTATGCTGTGCTATACTGTTTTAAAATATACTATGATATGCAATAATATACTGAAAAATATACTATTCTAGTAGAGACGCAGTGGTGTAGTGGCATGTTCTGTGCCTTGTAAGCGGAGGTCGCAGGTTCGAATCTACCTCAAGCCACTGCGTAGCGACCTTGGACAAGTTGCTCACCCACAATTAGGCCTATTGTCAGTGAAGACAGCCGGGAAACCACCTCACTCATCTCATCCCCAGATAGCAAAGCCAATGGACCTGCCTTCTGGCAGAGAACTCATCATCATACTATACAGTAATACTCTATACCACGCTATGCTACGCTATATTGTAATGTAGATCTGGCGCAAGGTTCCGGTTGTGTCAGTCTCGAGTCAGCGATCGTTGCGCTTTGTGGCCTATGGAGCTATGCAGGTGCCACTCTGTCGCAATTCAACTTGAGTCCTATAGTTATAGCGGAACCGAGTGACAAAAAATGGAAATTGTCGTCTCAAAGTCTACCCGACTAAGTGGTACATGCGAATCTAGTAAGAGTGTTAGTTTTACAAACTTTGATATAAAAGTCTAACTTTAATAAATCATGTAGAACTCCGAAGCCTTCAATCTATTACTAACCTAGAAGGCTAGAAAGTCTGTTACATGACCTTATCAACTGACCTTTTTGTAAAACAAAGTGCGGTTAACAATTGGTAGAATAAAGGATATGCTTATTTACTTACCTACTATCAAAAACTTTAAAATTTTATATAGAGATTCCAATAGAAATATTGAATAGATCGACTGTGGCGACATCTTTGTCAATGATAGTTTAATTATAGCTTTGGGAGTTTTCAAATTTAGAATTTTTGTGTATTGACATAGGCCTATAATGAATTCCTTTCTGTATAGGAGCCACACCTGGGTGAGAATTGCCGGGGTTGGGGTTCAACCACCTAGTCTTTCTTAGGACCCCCACAGTTAAGTCTTCATTGCACACCCATGGGGTCGTTCCAACCCCCTCAGTTGTGCTAGTGTGATTTGGCATTAGGGTCTATTAGACTCAGACAAAAATAAGACTTTTCCATGGTGTATCATGTATGCATTTTTGAATTTTCCCAACAAAGGAATTGATTTTGATTCGAGTCTGACTTGCAAATCTGCTAGCGTTGAAATCACCTGCTTTCAAATTTCGTTGACATCAGCTTGCAAATTACGGATAAAAAATAGTCAACTCCACATGGATCAAAGTCTAACCTTCGGTCTTTTTCTACAATTCTTATACAGTGGGCCACACGCGCTCAACCAGAGGAGCCCATGTGCCATGGCACAGGGTACAATGGCCAGTCATTCACTGGATGTGCTATAGGCCTACTATAATATACTATGCTATTCTATATGCCGTTATACATATACATACACACACACACACTATGCTCAAATATGCTATGCTATACTAAGCTGTACTATTCTTATTTAGACGTCAGACACAGAAGCCGTAAGTGCAGTGTGTAAATTAGCGTAACATTAATGTGAGTTTTAAATTCGGTGTAGTAACAATAATATAATAATTTTAATCTAAGAACTGCTATAGCACAGCTGCTTAATGGTCAAGGCATCTGTGTGTAATCGATTTTACGTTAAGTGCTAACGTAAAATCGTTTCGTTTTAGTTTAGGTTCTTTGGAGGATTTTCGTCACACATTCACAAGTAGGCCTATATGCCCATGATTCCTTAAACTGTAATATTAAAACTATTAATGCATATAATAAATATTAAACAAGGTATTAACAAAAAATTCAATTAAAAATTCCGAAAAGTTGTTGGGTAACTTTCAACCTACAATTAGCTGGACGAGCAAATAATTTCGTATTTAATTATCGTATTGACGCAACACCTTTTTAAAGTATCACAAACGTAAATAAATTGTCAGTTTTCGCACACACTGAAATTTTCTGTTTCTGTTAACATACGTTAAGCAAGGATTGAAGTATACTGGTGAACAGAATGAAGCCTAAAAGCCTTCTTACTGAATGTTCCGAATGCGGCGGAATTAGCGGAAACTGCGAAAGAGTGGTTGCTTCGTGCAGCGATAGCTGATCCACATCACGTTCTTTGGGGTCTGTTCCCACCACCTCGCATACTGTATCGTATACTATCGTTTTTGGAGATTTGTATAGCGCCGCTCGCAGCTGAGGCTACTCAGCAGCGCTCCCACTGCAAAGGTTGGTTGGTCACGGTGCAGTATTTTATAAGCCTTAAGTCCCAGTTTGAAAGAGATCCTCTGCTGAACAGGAAGCCAGTGCAGTGATTTCAGGACAGGACTTATTCTCATCATCGCACGTATTCAAGTATAATAGGTAAAATAAGATAAAGCTATAACAGGTTTCGTCAGACGTCTCTGTAGAGGTTTCTCAGAAACCTGGGCTGAAGGTCCATGGATTAGTCAACTGAGGCAGAAACAGAACCACAGAAATCAAACGACAGTCACATTTTAAGCCTCAAACTGTCATCACTACTCATTTATCCACCAACAAAGATTGGAGGCCTGAGTTGGCCCCAGTTGGCACCGTTTTCGACAGCTGGTCACCCATCCATGCTAGTGTTAACCCTGCGCGACTTTGCTTAAATTCACTGCGTCTGCAGTTAACAAAACCAAGCGGTCAGAAATAAATCCTTTGTTACGTTACGTTACGGAAACAATGATGACGATTTTAATTAGACAATGTGTAATTGCGTCGCGCATTTGTCTAGCACCCGCCTCAAGCGTGACGGCTTCGTTTTTGATCGTGTAATTGCATTAAGAGATGGATGTCACGGTTCAGTGAATGCAGATCCTCTCGACCAATCCTCTTCTTCGTCGCAAGACGGCGCCTCTGCTTCCATCACTAGATTCTATTAGAGCCTTCGATCGCGTCCAACGATGCGTGACGCGTGACGCGATCTGACCTCCCGCCCACACACTCTGTCACTCAGCATCGGTCTCTGTCTCTCTGTCTCTCTCTGTCTGTCTGTCTCTGTGTGTGTCTCTCTCTGTCTCTGTGTCTCTGTTTCTCTGTCTCTGTCTGTCTGTCTCTGTCTGCCTGTCTGTCTGTCTCTGTCTGTCTGTCTGTGTCTCTGTCTGTATGTCTCTCTTTGTCCGTCTCTGTCTCTGTCTGTCTGTCTCTATCTGTCTCTGTCTCTCGTTTACCTTTCCATGTATGCGTGCGTGTCGCTGTCCTGCTCTTCGTCTTTACTTGTGTCTCTGTTTCTCCCTGCCGCTGTCTTTCGATTTGTCTTCGTCCGTTTGTCTGTCTGTCTCGCTCAGTCGATGTCTTTCTCCTTGTCTTCGTATTTGTCTGTGTATGTCCTCTGTGTGTACCTATCCGAGTGTCTCTCCTATGATCGTTGACTTTGTCTGCTTGACCACTTATCTGTCCGTCTTTCCGTCTGTGTGTGTGTCTGTCTGTCTGTCTCTCTCGATCACCATCTGCTTTTCCATATGTCAACCTGTATCTGTCTGTCCACTTATGTGACCGTGCCTGTACCCATCTGTGTGCTCCTGTTGCGTAGTACTTGCTGATACGTGACTGTTTTACTGAAATACTTGGTTTTGTGCAACAAACAAATTTTAAATCTCAGTCTCTTTGTAACCCTACATTAGTATAGTATGTATATAGTATAGTATGGTATAGTATAGTATAATATATATAGTATTGTATGGTATAGTATAGTATATATAGTATAGCATGGTATAGTATTGTATAGTATGGTGTGGTATAGCTTAGTATGGCTTAGTATAACTTAGTATATTACAGCATAGCATAGCATAGCATAGCATAGTATAGTAAATATATATATATATATTAAGTATATTAAGTATGTTATAGTAAAGCATAGCTTAACACATTTACAATGACGACTTACGTACGGCATTAGCCTATAAGATATGTGATTACGAGGTAAATTGAGTGCACCTTATGATCTGTGAAAATATATAAATATGTCCGAATTATTATGCCTATGTTACAATATGTTATATATATATATATATATATATATATATATATATATATATATATATATATATATACGAGACATCGTAATCGCCGAATAATTTTATCCATCTTAATTAACCTAACCTTTCTTTGATTTTCGCCTCTGAACTAAATACATATATATCTGACAATTGTGACATCAGGTAAATATAGATATACAGCATGAATGTAGCAGATATGTATGTATATATATGTATATATATTTAAGAAATCTTCATATATAATAGTTCAGTGACTATAGAGAGGGGAATAATAGGAGAGATAATTGATAGAAAGATTAATGATTCGATATTTTTCATTAGTGACTTGGTGTGCAATTCTATACCAACGGATTCTGATCCTAATGACATCTCGCGCCACCCCTCCCTCCCAACGGCTACGGAGGCTATCGACTGACGGGGGTGATTAACAGCGGATGCATGGGGACCTGTCCCCCACTCCCTCCGACGTCTTCTCCTCCCTCGACCCGCAATCCCTAACACCTCGGAGCAGAGGCTCCTTGTTCGCTCATACCTGGTCACCTTTCTCGCTGAAATCTAATCTCACGTGCGTCGAAATTCAATTCCATTACTCGCAGAACGTTCGGCTAATCTGGTGCCCGCTAATCCTGCCTCCGTATCAACAACCGTTCACCTGCCCCCTCGTCCTCCAGCTCCTCGTCCTCCCCCTGCCCCGTGTCTCTCTCCCTAACGAGGCTGACTGACTGCACGGTTGATTGAACTGATGCGATGTGTTCCGCATCGGTGATCTTCCTGTCGCTGAATCTGTGGCTACCTGAGGAGAGATGCAGTGACTGAATGGCGGATGCGGAGGCAGGGAGAAAGGAACGCTGAGGCCGATTCATAGAGAGAATTGAACAGTCACACATACATGCATACATACATACATACATACATGCACATACATACATACATACATACATACATACATACATATATACATACATACATACATACATACATACATACATACATACATACATACATACATACATACATACATACATACATACATACATACATACATACATACATACATACATACATACATACATACATACATACATACATACATACATACATACATGCATCCACACATACATGCACATACATACAGAGATACATTCACAGATATATATAAACACATACATGCATACATGCAGACAGACAGACAGACAGACAGACAGACAGACAGACAGACAGACAGACAGACAAACAGACAGACAAGGACGAAATCGCGAACGTAGATGTCGTCGTAAGACAGTCACCAACTACTTCAATAACAAAGCAATGATGACGACGACGACGACGACGCTATGATGATGATGATGGTACAATGACTGTGCTTATGAGGAATAAGGTGATGGTGATGATAATAACGATGAAAAGGAAAAGAAAAGAACAAGAACAAGAACAGGAACAAAAAAACGAGAACAGGAAAATCAAGCAAGAGCAAGAACAAGATGAACAAGAACCAGAAAAAGGAACAAGAAAACGAATCGTTCTTGGTATCAGACAACGCTTCAGTTTAAGTAGGTCACGTCGCTTGAACTAGGTCAAAACTAGGTCAAGTTATTCTGACCCAACTAGGTCAGTCGATCATCCGTGACCTGGCCTAAATACACAAGCAAAGTCAAGGCTTAAAGTCTGTACTACAGAGTTTCCTTTGAAGTCGGTTTTGAAACGATCATTCATTTAATAATTTCGTCTAACAATAAAATAGTTCAGCGTTATTGTGGATACTTGTAAAATCTTTGCAAAATCTAAGGGCAAAAGCCCCCTTTGCCCCTCCGGACGCCAATGATTATAACTTTAGATTTTTTTAATTTCATTAATTGTATTTATTACTTTATAATAAATAATTGGAAGTTGAAACCTGCCGAAGGGCAGAGAACTTAAAGAAGAGAATATATTATTTACTAACATATTATGTTATACAAATACTTGATATATAAATATATAAAAATAATTTATGATTTATCTATATAAAATAATCAACCACTAAATAATTTATTAATATATTAATTTATGGAAATAGTTGTATCCTTTAGTAAATTAATTAGTTTACTAATTAGCTCATGAAATCGCTCATTAAGCAATCATGAGCGATCTAATGAATGGGAGTCTGCATCATTTCTGGATAGAGTGCACAGTAGTAAGCTGCGTTTAGCTTCGGCAGGTGGCGGTAGGTGCTTGGCCAAACAGAGAACAGCGCTTCGCGTATTACGGTTGTTGAAGAAAATACAAGGCAAAAAAAAAACAAGGCAAGCCAAGGCGGCATAAAACAAGACAAATGGAGGGCAAGACAGGGATGGAAGGACGGAAGGAAGGAAGGAAGGAAGGAAGGAAGGAAGGAAGGAAGGAAGGAAGGAAGGAAGGAAGGAAGGAAGGAAGGAAGGAAGGACGGAAGGAAGGAAGGAAGGAAGGAAGGAAGGACGGAAGGAAGGAAGGAAGGAAGGAAGGAAGGAAGGAAGGAAGGAAGGAAGGAAGGAAGGAAGGAAGGAAGGAAGGAAGGAAGGAAGGAAGGAAGGAAGGAAGGAAGGAAGGAAGGAAGGAAAGAGGAAGGAAGGTAGGAAAAGAAAGCAAAGAAAGTAAGGATGGATGGGCGGATAGAAAGAAAGAAGGAAGGAAGCAAGGAAGGAAGGAAAGAACGAAGGAAGGAACGATGGAAGGAACGAATAAAGGAAGGAAGGAAGGAAAGGAAAGAATGAAGGCAGGATGGATGGATGGATGGATGGATGAATGGATAGATGGATGGGTGGATAGATGGATAAATGGATGGGTTGATGGGTGGATGGACGGATGGATGGATGGATGGTTACGTAAATGGATGGATTGATGAATTGATGGATGGATGGATAAATGAATGTATTGGTGAATGGATGGGTGGGTGGGTGGGTGTGTCACCGTGAGTGGGTGGATGGATGGGTGGGTGGATGGATGGATGGATGGATGGATGATGAGTGGGGGATGGATGGATAAAAAGATGGATGGATTTAAGTATGCATGAAGAAGAAAGAAGATAAGACAGGAGGGGAAGAAAGATACATCGTGACAGAGAAGGAAGGAAGGAGAAAGGAGAGAGAGAGAGAGAGGGAGTGAGGAAGGGCGTTGGGAGTAGTGACAGAAGTTGCTGATTCGAGTCATTATCTTATTCCGATTGAATCAATTAGTAAGCGAATCGGATGTTGGCGCCGATAATCTACGACGGCGAATGAAAGAGGACGAACGGGTGAAGAGGACGGACAGGGGCAGAGGGAGACAGAGGGAGGCAAGCGGGAGAGGGAGAGGCAAGGGAGATGGAGAGAGACAGACAGACAGGGAGACAGACAGACAGATAGACAGACAGACAGACAGACAGATCAAGATGGAAGATTGAGATGAGAGGGAGCGGTAGAGAGAGAGAGAGAGGGAGAGAGGGAGAGAGGGAGACAGAGACAGAGACAGGAAGACAGGGAGAGACAAAAAGAGACAGAGAGCAGTTGAGGCGAGACTTCTAGCATCCCACCTCCATCGCGGACGTAAATCACGTCAGTCGATTCGCCACAGCATTTCTTAATGCGTCCGTCCATCTCTCTCTCTTCTAAGACGAACGGAATAATTCAATTGGCACCGCTCTGATTAGGATGCCGCGAACGACAGACCCGCGGAGGACACGAGAATCGGTCTTCCTTCCCACACAGCCTCCGCCCCGCTCCTCCCTTCACCCTCCCCTGCCCTCCCTCGGAGCATCATCCCTCGCGATAAAAACATCAGCCCTTGGCATTCATTTATCACACGGCTTCTGCTCATACCATTATTTTATAACGTTTGCGTCGGCGTTGCAAAAGCCTACGTCCATTATTTCGCCGGAGCGTCGGTTTTAAAGTAATTTGCGAGCCGTGATTGGAATGGAGAAGGTCCGGTCCGCCGGAAAGGGCTGTCCCGTCGACGCTCGTCGCAGCCGGAAGTGGAATTAAGACGGCCTGTCAACATCCGGTGAAAACCAGAGCAAATAGCCATAGGTGGCGCTCTGGCGTTGGCGCGCGCTCTTCAGCGTGAGTGCGGTTTGCGGTGTTGGATGCGTTGAATAAGTGAGAGAGGGAGGAAGAGAGACAGGGACAGGGAGAGATACAGAGATACAGGGACAGAGAGAGGCACAGGCAGACATGGTTCGTATTATGAGTTCATCGAAAATACTTGACATGATTTACAAAATGTTTTCACTCGTTGTCGGACTAAGAGTCGGTAGTTATTCCTCTTTGTCTGTCTGTCTCTATGTCTCTTTATCTGTCTCTGTCTGTCTTTCTTTGTCTCTGTATGTCTGTCTCTGTCTGTGTTTGTCTGCCTCTGTTTCAGTCTCCCTGTCTGCATGTCTCTGTCTGTCTGTCTATGTGTCTGTGTGGCTGCATGTCTGTCTGCCTGTCTGCCTTCCTGTCTGTCTGTCTGTCTGCCTGCCTGCCTGCCTTCCTGTCTGTCTGTCTGTCTGTCTGTCTGCCTGCCTGCCTGTCTGCCTGCCTGCCTGCCTGTCTGTCTGCCTGTCTGTCTGTCTGTCTGTCTGCCTGCCTGCTTGTCTGTCTGTCTGTCTGTCTGTCTGTCTGTCTGTCTGTCTGTCTGTCTGTCTGTCTGTCTGTTTAGAGCTGCTCTCTCGCGCAGTCATAAAATCATTCAATCGTAAATTACTGCCTAGCGTCTCCCATTGACAGCTCTCGCCATCTACGGACCATCGAACGAACGGAAGTCCGTCAACAAAACGGAACACTAAACGACCGATAGGTGGCCCCACTAACAACTCGACGGATTCTCGATGACTGTCCTTGTGTTCGAAGCTGATGTCTTGTCTGTGTATTTGTCTGTCCTCTCTGTCTGTCTCTGCGTCTGTCTTTCTGTACAACTCTTTGTATCATAATTATTATTATCTGCCTCTTTGTCTTTGCTGGTGTCTGTCTGTCTGTCTCTCCGTCTGTCTCTATGTCTGTCCGTCCGTCCGTCTTTCTGTCTATCCGTCTGTCCGTTGTTTCCGTCTGTCTATCTGTCTGCGCGTCTGTCTGTCTATTCGTCTGTCCGTCTGTCTGTCTGTCCGTTATTTCCGTCTGTCTGTCTGTTCGTCTGTCCGTCTGTCCGTCCCTTTGTTTTTCTGTGTTTTCACGTCTTATGAATGCGTAATTTGATAAAGACTACGAAAGCGATAACAATTAAAGGTGAAGATGATGACGACGATGATGATGATGATTATAATCTTGGCATGATCATGGAGATGATGATTATGATAATCATTGCTGTATATAATTGATTGATTAAATCAATTATACATCTCGTTGTCAATCGTTCAGTACGTTCGGTGATTGAATCAGTCAGGGCAACCACAGAGAACGCTCTTCAGCTGTTCCTCGATGAACGCAGTACCAACCCAGTACCAATCCATTAGAACTAAATGCCAATGCAGTACACATCTAGTACCAATTCAGTTCTAACTTAACACCAGTGTCACCAGTTCAGTACCAATCCAGTACCAACTCAGTACCAAATCAGTACCAATTCAGTGCCAACTAAATACAAGTTCAGTACCAATCAGAGATCAGGTACCAATCTACTGCCAATCAAGTACCAACAAGTACCAATCTAGTAACAGTGAAAGCCAATATCGGTCCAGTACGAAATGGTACAAATTCGATTTCATTTTCAGCCATTTCCAGTACTTACTGACACCCATACAGTGCCAAATGTTATAAGCTCCAGTACCAATTGCTGTTCATATAGTACCAACTTACACCAGTTCAGTACCGATCAGTCAATTTGTCTATACACGCATGTCCCTTGTATTTGAATTTCAGATGATATTCTCTCCGATGATTCCAATCAACCAGAATCGATTCCTGTTCGCCTCATCAACCTCCACCAGACATCTTCACAGCCGCCAAACACTCCCGTCCCAATCGTCGAGAATCCCCTCGCCCTAATCCGCGTACCCTTCCCCCATCCACGTCTTACCTCCACCCTCTCTAAACATTCCTAAACCCGACCATCCACAAATCCCAAATCCATCTATAATCCCTTTCCGCTAATCCGTGCGTCCGGCGTGAACCCCGGACGATAAATCCCGTGGGGTAAGCGTCACCCCGTGGCCTCTCGAGTGCCTCCGTTCGGTCGCCGTCAAGGGCTCCTGTCCGGCCTACCCCCAATCGGGAGAAATGAATTTCGACAGCGGCCGGACAGGAGGAAACGTCTAATTAGACGAGGAGTCCGGCTACATAACTTATCACTCTGGCCAGCCGGCGTCTAATTGAGTTATCATGAAAATCGTGGTCAGTGAAGCGTTCTCCATCATGTCCATTGTAAATCATCGGAGCGCCGACGCAGAGTCAGAGGTTCAGAAGGAAAATCAAGTTAGATGTTCTTGTGGCGGGATCAGTCGCGGACCGATATGAATTCGATAACAGGAGATGAAATGGAACGAGGTTATATGTCTGTCACGGATGACGCGGCCAATATGATTAGCGACAACATGGATATTGCTCTCTATGCTGCCCGACCGGCCGTCATAAAAGTATCTCTCTCCTGTCCACGGCTTTCATCGTGTCCTCTCTCTCTTCTCCTTTCCACTCCACTTCTGTCCTCTGCTTTCATGTACTCTCTTGCCCTCTCCTCTCCTTCTCCTTCTCCTCTCCTCTCCTCTCCTCTCCTCTCCTCTCCTCTCCTCTCCTCTCCTCTCCTCTCCTCTCCTCTCCTCTGCTCTCCTCTCCTATAGCCTCTCCTCTACTCGACTCTACTCTCCTCTCCTCTACTCTACTCTACTTTACTCTACACTACTCCACTCTATTCTCTACTCCTCTCTTCTCCTCTTCGTTCTGCTCTGCTCTGTTCTGCTCTTCTCCTTTTCTCACCTCTCTTCTTCTCGTCTTTTCTGTTCTTCTCCCTCTCCTCCTCACTACATTCCTCCTTTTGGAAGTTCTTAAATTATACGCGAACGTCTAAACTTTACATTGTGTAACCCGACCGTTTATTCCACTTTTAATTCCTCCCATCATCCATCATTTTCCTCATCTCCACCCTCCTCCCCTTCGTGTTCTTCCTCCTACTCATCCTTCTGTCCCTACATCTCCTTCTTCCTCATCTTCCCCAATTCCCTGGCGCTGGGGAATCCGTGCCTTCGACTTCATTTAATTGGTCCTTAATCTTCGCATTGGGTCTCTTGCATGCATCGACAAAAATACAGCGCAAAAATAAGTCTCGTAATTGCGCCATCGTTATCCAGCGGCGCACAGCTCTACCGATCGCTACGTCACGTCTCCCAGTCAGTGATGCAGTGGCAGCTCATCAGAGGAGCCAGAGGCCACAACCTGTTTCTTTGGCCCTTCAGCAGAACCCCACCCAAAATGATATCCAACTTCTACAAAATATGATACGTCTAAATAAGAAAAGGGCCATTATAAGGAAAGGTAAAAATCAAGGTCAAAGTCAAGGTTAAAATATAATTAAACTGGAAGTCAAAAATTCTGGCTACACGGAACAATTATAAAATTGTGGCGGTCAAGGTCACAGTGCGTAAGTGGGAGGATTTATTTTATGCGAATAGCATCGTTTTCTTTAATTTTACATGCGAAGGGAACAGCATCGTTTCTCTTAATTTTTCATGCGAAGGCCCAGCATCGATCATTTAATTTCTATTTAATTTCAATAGGCGACTGTCCAGCAACGACCGTGATAGGGAAGCCCGATCGACGGTGTAAAGCCAGCGCATAGCGAGCAGACGCGTTAATTCGGGATGCATAGAGCCTGCCTCACGGTGCGCTGCTTTATACGTGAAGAGTTGGTTCGACTCTTCATACATAGCAATACTGTTAAACAGCGTTGTTGGTTAGCGACTCAGTTACCGATTCAAATATACTGCACTCAGTGTGGTAGGCGAGTGATTTTGGTTACGACAGAGTCAGAGTTCGAGTTTCCGGTTAGTACAAATATATTTACGGACGAAAAGGGCGTCCGAATAATATAATCAGGCGATCCCGAGTACAGCTAAAGAAGTTCACTGTAGGGAGACGGGCCGACAGCGCCGATCCGGCGGGTTGGATCCCTCAGTTGATCGCGAAGCGGTCTAGATCCCGATCGTGGGAAATCTACGGCTGAGTAATACTCGGGGAAGGATACCGTTGATACACAGGAAAACCAATTCAGTGTGAGATCGAAAACCAGGGTGAATTTGGCGACGGGCAGGAAAGTCCCTCTTGGGTTTAGAAGAACTCCGCGATCGGAGCTTGTCCGGTAACCCATGGGAGTAGAGGTGACCTTCTTAAGGTAGCCATTTTCTGGAATTCTGAAATCCTTGAAACCAAGAGTAAATTTGGCGTCGGGCAAGGAAATCCCTCTTGGAGTTCGAAGAACTCCAAGATCCGACAGTGTTTGGTTTTATACACTGAGACGAGTTTTACGCGATTTCGGCGTACTCGACACAGGGGAAGTTCTACGCGCTTTCGGCGTACTCGGCCGGGAGAGTTTTACGCGACTTCGGCGTCTTCGGCTGGGAGAGTTTTACGCGACTTCGGCACTCGGTGAAGTGACCGTCGGGATACCTGAAAAAACCAGTTTAGTACAAAAACGATAATAAGGGTAAATTTGGCGACAGGCAGGAAATTCCCTCTTGGGTTTTGAAGAACTCCGCGATCGGAGCTTGTCCGGTTACCTGTAGGAGTAAGTGTGACCTTCGTTAGGGAACCAAAATTCGGAAATTCTTGGGAACAAAATTCAGGACATTCTGGTAACCTTACGGGGTCGGCGTTACATTTGGATTGTGACACTTGGATGGCTGACACGCCGGTGGAGCGTTGGAGGGGCTCCATCGCCCGGTAACTAAAAATAGTTACTGGGAAAGACCACTGTTACCGAAAGACCGCAGTACGGGAAAAGACCGCCCGACAACTGATTACAGTGCGGTAAGACCAGGAAAAACGATAGAGTCAGGAAAATCTTGTATTCAAACCAATCGTTATTCAGAGCAAATAACTTGGTGATCGAAACACGTAGTTCCGAGAACTGACCGAAGTGCGAAGTAGGGCCCACTTCGTGCGCCGGTCGGAACACAGTTCTGCGTGCGGTTAGGGAGGTTTTAGACCTAGAACCTGTCCTATCAGAAGAGAGTGTCGTGAGACCAGTATACCGCGTTAATATACACGTGCATATATTATCGCAAGATGTTCGCGTGTTTGAGACGTCACGACGTGACGACTCGTCAGATGTACACCTTGTCCTCTCGGACAAGAGAACGTTCAGAGTTTTCCCCTATTGACGATAACTCGAGAGTCATGAGATGCAGAATGGTACGTGAGGGTTCGGTTAAGGCGGAGAAACAGAGGAAGTCTTTGACTAAGAGATCTCACAGGAAGCTGAGGACTCCTGCCGGCAAGAGAGCGAACCCTGTTCTAAAGGACGGCCATCCTGAGGACGAGGACGTTGCCCACCCGGCGACCGCGGCAGTGGCAGAGTCCGAAAGTGAGATGGAGCTTGACAGCGACACTGTTCGCAAACAAGCGAAACCCTCGGGACCTCCTCTTGGAGAAATGGGCACTGAGAGCGGAGACAGGGAACCGCTCGTCTACAGCAGAAGTAGACAGGATAGTGACCCGGGCGACTCCAGAAGGTCAGTTGGCTGGAGCCGAACCCAGCCCGACGACGAAGCAGCGTCTCGGGTAAGACCGACACAAATTGGTACCACGTCTGATGAAGAGTTAGTTGATCTCGAGCGACGAACGTCACAAACTGGTACCAGAAGTGGGGTTCTAGCGTTTTCTTGTCACAGAACCAGGCAAAGTCAGGAAGATACCGAGGACGAGTCGGATGAAGTGCCCCATAGTGAGCACGGAGGCGCGCGTCCAAAGTTACGTAAACGGAAAAGCAAACGAAGGTTGCTTGATGAAACGGGTGCACCTGACGAAACCAGTGCATTTGAAACGGAAGCTGGAACCCGCAGTGGGCGTGAAAGAGGTTTCCATGAGGATAACGGATGGTTGATAACCGTTCCAAAGACTACTGAGGTAGTACAGAACGATGTGAATAACGAGACATTCACACACTGGCGAGAGACCGTTGGTGAGAGTAGGTTTGACAGGTCCAAACCACTCGTCGACAATAGATCGGGGAACCTTGTGCAGGTTCAAGTACCTAGTATCGTACGGGGCAGGCAACCTGTACAGTCGAGACAGGCTTGTGATAGGCCAAGAGACATTGAGACAGGCCTGAAACCGCGGGGTGACGCCGTAGTGCAGAAAACGAGTGGTGACATCGTGGCGCATCAGCGAAACGAAGGCAATCGAGTACCGTTTACCAACATGGAAGAAGGTCGCCCAAGACCTGTGACAGATGAGGTAGATTGGCAAGCGGAGATGTCTTACCTGCGACAGAGTGTGGCAATGATGAGTTCGAAACTTGAAGAACTGTCTGTTCCTGCTGCTCAGCATGCGAAGTCTTACCGACGCGAGACATCGGGGAAACCTACGGGCCCAGGTTACCAGATGGATCGCCGAGGGAAGCTGCAGATCGAAGAGCCAGCACGGAGCCGAGGTAACACAGAGACACGCGAGGAAGTTTCGCTTTCGGAAACTTCGGAAAAGTTACGTAGCCGCTATCTTCCCGAGGACAGCGGGAGAGAGTCACACGGAAAAACGGCAAGGCAATCGAGTCGACAACGTCTGTTGACAAGAGGAAGGGTTGAGGCGAAATTACGTTCGTCAGTGAGTTCTTCGGATTCAGACACCGATAGTGTTGGTCCAGAAGAGGCCATGAGAACCGGAGTCTTTGACAGGAAAAACCTCCGCCAACGAGGAAGACACGAGAGTTATGAGAAAACTGAAAGGGAGACGTATGGTAAGGAACGTCTACCAGAGTACGAGAGACGCGGTTTAAAACAGGCACTTGATAGAGAAACCGAGAGAGAATCGAACATGGGAAGAGACAGAGATCATTTGGCCTGGGATGAGACCCACGAGCGGTACTCTAAAGGGCACAAACCAGATTCGAGAAGTCGTAATTGTCTTAGGTACGACGAATCTGACAGACCGCCAGAGTCAGGAAAAAGAGATATTCGCGAAGAAGACAGAAGAGTTACGTTCGTCAACGGAAACTCTCAGAGCTCTCGCAATAAATATAAACGATCGGAGTCCAAAGACTACGCAGGTGGTGAGCCTCGTAGAAAAGGTCAGAGACCGGCTGAGTACATCTCTGATGAAGACAGTGCAACGTCAGACGACCGAGAGATGACTACGATGTATTCTAAGTGGCGTACAGGGAAGACGTTGGGTACTCTGAGGGGACAGAGTCGGCACCGGTCAGTGGTGAGGACAGACGAGGAAAACGATTCCAGGAGTAACGATGGGGACAACCGGAGAGGAAATCCCAAGAAGAGTGTCGGAAGATCACTTGTTACGCGGACAAGAGGCGAAGACCGATCGGATCGCGGTATACGAATCAAGCTAGAGAAGTACGACGGCAAGTCAGCGATCGCAGCCTTTCTAGCAAAGTTCGAAGTTTGTGCACGGTGCAACCGGTGGAGTGATCAGGAAAAAGCAGACCAGTTAATGTGTGCCCTTTCGGATCGAAAGCATCATTAAACAGGCTGTCGCTATCACGGTTCTCATCGTTTTGGCGTACGTGCAGGGTGCCGAGATTGTTACGGGTCCCGCTTCGCAGCTGTTGTGGGACATGGGTGCACAGAGGGACGTGTCTTGGCGAGAACTTGTTGAGCGGCTTAAGGCCCGGTACGGGTCTGATGACCAAACTAGCCTATATCGGATGAAACTTCGCACTTACCGGCAGGCTCACGGAGAAACGCTGAGTAGTGTAGTGCAGGAAGTACGAAGGCTAATGGCTTTGGCATACCCAGGACCAACAAGTGATATCGTCGAGACGGTCGCTTGTGACGCTTTCATTGATGCACTGGCAAACCAAGATTTGGGGCAGAAGGTGCGCGAGCGAGAACCAGTTAACCTCGAAGCGGCGTATAAACATGCGGTGAGGTTGGATGCCTATGGTCGATCTTCGACACAAGGTGGTGATTTAGACCGGAGACACGCGAGAGTTAAAGTTACCATGGAAGACCGAAAAGACTCGAGCACTGAGGGGCAACAGTCTCGTCGTCTAGAAGATCTCGAGCGAAAGATTAAAAATCTTTCAAGAGAACTTGATCGAGTGACAATAAATCAGAATTTGGGCATCGTTCCGAGAAAACCTCATGAAAGGGAGAACAGTTCTGATCTAGCGGTGGGAGATCAGAGGACAACCGAACCGAATGTGGGGTGGCGACGGATTTATCCGCCCACACGGTTGCGTAACCCGGATATCGAATGCTACTTGTGCAAACGAAAAGGACACGTGAAGCGATATTGTCCTCAGAGAAACGCTGAGACGAATGGTGCAACCGGTACCAGTGAACCTACAAAGGCTGAACCGATACAAGAGGAAACCCAAAACCGACTGGTCAAAGGCAGTAGGGTGGCCTACGTGGTTGCGAGACTGGCAGGAAAACGTATACACTGTCTACTTGATTCTGGAAGTGAAATGTCACTTGTGCCACGACGTTTCGTGCTAGACGCTGTGCTAGTACCGTCAGAACAGCGACTCCTAGCTGCTAATGGAAGTCAGATTAAGGTGGATGGTGAAACTAACCTTAAGATTCGGATCGGAAAGCAGGTGTACCCTGTACCCTGTCTAGTTACAGACCAAGTGACAGAAGTGATCTTGGGGTTATCTTGGCTGGAAGCCAATCAGGCAAGATGGGACTTCGCAAGTCGATGCGTTTTCCTTGGGAGCGAGAAGATCCCTCTGAAAGAGGTCGTTACCGAGTCCATGTGCCGGAGGGTTATTGTGCAAGAGGACATAATAGTTCCTCCAAGGAGCGAAGTTGACGTTCCCGCTTGGGTAGTATACCCGCATTTCCAAAAAGATAACGAAGATTGGACGACCATTCCAATGGAATTATCAAAAGATTTGATAATCGGACGTACGTTGGTGACAGGAAGAGACACGGAAGTGTGGATCAGGATGTTGAATGTTGGAGACAGAGATTCGCTAGTCAAGAAACGGACTGAATGTCCGCTGGAGCGAGTGAACGTAGTCGATGTGACAGTTAATCGAGCCAGAACGGAATCGTATGATGAGCCTTACCGAAGCGAAAATCCGGAGAAGCCTATGGGCCCAGGTTATCCGGAGGAACGCCAAGGAAAGCAGCAAAGTACGATTGACCGGTTTGGATCGAAGATTAGTACAACGGCCAGTGTAGCGGAGCAGACGCTCAACCCACTTGCCGAACAGACCCTAAAACGACTATGGGAAGAAGTGCCAGCAGACATTTCGGAAGAAGAGCGAATCAGGTTACGAAAACTTGTGCTAACGTACAGCGCAACGTTTTCCCTTAACGAAAGTGATAACGGATTCACTTCGGTGATCCAACACGAGATCGATACGGGACAGGAGAAACCAGTTCGGCAACCTTTGAGACGTCAACCGCTTTCCATGTTACCGGAAGTTGATCGTCAGGTAGAAGACATGTTGAGACAAGGAATCATTGAACCTTCGATATCGGAATGGGCATCCAATGTCGTAATGGTTAAGAAAAAGGATGGCAGTATGCGTTTCTGTATCGATTACAGGCAACTGAACCTGAAGACACGGAAAGATGCTCATCCGTTACCCCTTATCCGCGAGAGTTTAGATACCCTGGGTGGCGCCAGATGGTACAGTACGTTCGATTTGAGAGCAGGTTATCACCAGATGGCCTTGCACCCAAGAGACAAACACAAGACAGGGTTCGTTACGAGAAGGGGCAGCTTCCAATTCAAAGTGTTACCTTTCGGATTGTGCAATAGTCCGGCCTCGTTTTGTCGACTAATGAACTTAGTCTTGACAGGGCTAAACTATGACATCTGTCTGGTTTACTTGGATGACATAATTGTGTTCTCGAGGGACGTAGAGACGCACATGCAACGTCTAGAGATGATTTTCAGGAGATTACAAGAGTATAATCTCAAGCTGAAACCATCCAAATGTTACCTGTTACAACAGAGAGTATTGTTTCTTGGTCACGTTTTGAGTGAAGAAGGGGTCGCGACGGATCCGAGCAAGATCAAGGCCGTAGAAGAATGGTCTGCTCCTCGGAACTTGAGGCAAGTCAGATCCTTCGTTGGTCTTTGCTCCTATTACCGACGTTTCATACATGATTTCGCGGTGGTAGCTCAACCACTTCATTTCCTGACCAGGAAAAATGTACCGTTCCATTGGACTGACGAATGTCAGGGAGCTTTCGAAGAACTTAAACGAAAGTTGGTTTCCGCACCTATACTTGGGTTACCGAACGACGAGGGCCAGTACATCCTAGATACGGATGCCTCGGCATACGCCATTGGAGCGGTGTTATCGCAAGTACAAGAAGGAGAAGAGACAGTGATTTGTTACGCGAGTCGGCTCTTGTCGACGGCGGAACGGAACTATAACGTTACCAGGCGAGAGTTGTTAGCTGTGGTGTATTTCTTGAAAGAGTTTCGTCAGTACTTACTGGGTAGTAAATTCCTACTCAGAACAGACCACTCCGCACTTCAGTGGTTACGCAGAACACCGGAACCGATTGGCCAACAGGCTCGTTGGTTAGAGATGATAGAGGAGTTTGACATGGAGATATGTCACAGACCGGGAGCAAAACACGGTAACGCAGACGCGATGTCTAGAGGTCCGGGCGAGGAACAACCTAAAGTGGTTACCATGAGAGTTACGAATGAAGACGTGATGTGGGCACGTCCGATCGGAGAAGTAACGCGCTCCGAGGTTACCAGTGAAGATACAGGCCAGGAAATCCGTTGGACAAAGGAGTTTCTTCGAAGAGAACAGCAGAGCGATTGCAATATTGGTGCGGTCCTTGATTGGAAGGAGTCGAAGCATCATCCAACACAGGCAGAACTATCACCTGCTAGCGGAGAAGTGAAAGTGTTGGTGAGCAACTGGAATCAGCTGGAAGTCCTGCAAGGAGTGTTACACAGAGGCTGGATTCAGGGTAACACAGGAAAAGCTGAGCGATCTCAGTTAGTTGTGCCCTTATCTCTACGGCAAGAGATGCTTCAGTTAACACACGCAAGCTTTGCCGGAGGACATTTCGGGATTCGGAAGAGTTTAACTCAGTTGCAACGTCGGGCGTATTGGCCGAGTTGGAAGGACGATGTTAGACGGTTCTGCCAAAGGTGCGATCGCTGTGCTCGTTATCGAAGGGAGAAACCTCCAAGACAGGGTTACATGCAGACTCCTGTGGTCGGTGAACCAATGGAGAGATTCGGAATTGATATAACTGGTCCGCATCCTGTATCAAGTAAAGGCAACAAATACATACTGACAGCGATAGATTACTTCTCGAGATGGGCTGAAGCTCTGCCTATCAGAAACCAAGAGGCCGTTACTGTGGCAGAATCGCTTATGGTACACGTGTTCTCGAGGTTTGGTATGCCACGCCAGATCCTGACGGATCAGGGACCGTGTTTTGAGTCGAAGTTATTCAAAGAGCTGTGTAAACGCATGGAGATTGACAAAGTACGTACAACTCCATATCGACCCTCTGGTAACGGAATGATCGAAAGGTTCCACAGAACACTGAACATGTTGATCGGAAAGGTAGTGTCGGAACGACAAAAGGATTGGGATGTTCATGTACCATATGTAATGGCGGCATATCGAGGAACTGAACATGAAGCGACCCAACGGACACCTAATTTCCTGTTCCTGGGAAGAGAAAACCATACGCCATTGGACTTGATTCTAGCCCAAGTTACAGAGTTCGAGAGACCGTCTTACAGTGACATGGAAGAGTACGTGGAGAAACAGAAAGAGAAAATGGAACGATCGTATCGGCTTGTACGAGAACAGTTAAAGAGAGTAGCAGAAAGAAGGAAAAAAGCCTACGATTTGAGAGTGAGACCTAGCAAGTTCGCTCGAGGAGATTGGGTTTACTATTACTACCCTCGGCTAAGAAGTGGAAGGAAGACAAAATGGGCTCGCTATTACACCGGCCCATTCTTGGTTATTCAAGTGCTCAGTCCGTGTCTGTACCGGATTCAGAAGAGTCCGAAATCCACGCTAATGGTTGTGCACGTGGATAAATTGAAGCCGTTTTACGGTAAACCTCCGAGTACCTGGTTACCGGAGAGGGACAGAAATCTTGAGTTACCTACAGTAGACTGGCCAGTCCTGGCTCAAGATTCTAATGCAGAACATGAAACAGAGGAACCTTCAGAAAATCCAGACGAGACCGCTGATCCAGAATTGCTACCTGGACGACGGACGAGACGAAGACCTCGCTTGGATGGATGACTACGACTGTAGAAGTCCTTGTTAGTGACCTTCTGAAGCAGACGTGTATCTAGGACCAACTAGATCAACGCTTAATTGCGTTGGTTTCATTGACTATTCGAGATCCATGTTTCAGTTGCCCTTTTGATGAGAGTATTTCTTTTGAGCGGTATCTGGGAGCATACAGTACCTGTGCTACCAGCAACGCTTGATTGCGTTGGTTTTACAGATTGTCAGTGAATGACTGTTTAAGTTTCCTTTTGATGATATGTTTTCGGTTAAACATTGGATTAGTGGTTAGTACTGAAACGAGTAAAGATTCCAGTACTAGGACGCTTCATTGCGTTGGTTCTACAAGCGAACTATTGGAGAACCATGTTTCCGTTTCCTTGTGATGACAGAGTTTCTTTTCGACAGTATAATGCTCGTAACAACGAGTGTTAAGGAAATTCGGGGCAACGCGATTTCCTTGGTTACCGTTTCATGATACTTTAGTGCGCTACCTTAGTGTGCTATTTAGGATAGAGCATCATGCGATAGAAGCATATGTTAGGACTTAGATCATGTGCGTAAATATGATAACCTGTACTAGTTTAGTTTGCTTTCACGATTTGGAAGTGGTACCGGGTGTGACTGATCGACGATGGTTACCAGATCGGGAGACAGTGGGCGACTTTTCTCTCCTTTAGTTCTCCTGGCCCTTGGGGTCCGGTAGAGCCCAGGTTCATGATAGAGGGCCTGTTAAGGTTGGCGATTTGTCAGGAACGACAGGTTGCCAGTAGGGTGGTGGTTCGGATCGAAAGCATCATTAAATAGGCTGTCGCTATCACGGTTCTCATCGTGTTTGGCGTACGTGCAGGGTGCCGAGAGATCGAAAGCATCATTAAATAGGCTGTCGCTATCACGGTTCTCATCGTGTTTGGCGTACGTGCAGGGTGCTGAGATTGCTGATATACCGCCCTATAACCAAAGGTGCATTTGGTTCCTTGCTCTCTAAGTGGATCTGGGTTGGGGATGTTCCTGTCACGTTTGATTAAGGTCCCCGATTTTGGCAGAGATGCTCCGCATCTAAGTAAGGTGGGGAGAGTGTGGCGGTCAAGGTCACAGTGCGTAAGTGGGAGGATTTATTTTATGCGAATAGCATCGTTTTCTTTAATTTTACATGCGAAGGGAACAGCATCGTTTCTCTTAATTTTTCATGCGAAGGCCCAGCATCGATCATTTAATTTCTATTTAATTTCAATAGGCGACTGTCCAGCAACGACCGTGATAGGGAAGCCCGATCGACGGTGTAAAGCCAGCGCATAGCGAGCAGACGCGTTAATTCGGGATGCATAGAGCCTGCCTCACGGTGCGCTGCTTTATACGTGAAGAGTTGGTTCGACTCTTCATACATAGCAATACTGTTAAACAGCGTTGTTGGTTAGCGACTCAGTTACCGATTCAAATATACTGCACTCAGTGTGGTAGGCGAGTGATTTTGGTTACGACAGAGTCAGAGTTCGAGTTTCCGGTTAGTACAAATATATTTACGGACGAAAAGGGCGTCCGAATAATATAATCAGGCGATCCCGAGTACAGCTAAAGAAGTTCACTGTAGGGAGACGGGCCGACAGCGCCGATCCGGCGGGTTGGATCCCTCAGTTGATCGCGAAGCGGTCTAGATCCCGATCGTGGGAAATCTACGGCTGAGTAATACTCGGGGAAGGATACCGTTGATACACAGGAAAACCAATTCAGTGTGAGATCGAAAACCAGGGTGAATTTGGCGACGGGCAGGAAAGTCCCTCTTGGGTTTAGAAGAACTCCGCGATCGGAGCTTGTCCGGTAACCCATGGGAGTAGAGGTGACCTTCTTAAGGTAGCCATTTTCTGGAATTCTGAAATCCTTGAAACCAAGAGTAAATTTGGCGTCGGGCAAGGAAATCCCTCTTGGAGTTCGAAGAACTCCAAGATCCGACAGTGTTTGGTTTTATACACTGAGACGAGTTTTACGCGATTTCGGCGTACTCGACACAGGGGAAGTTCTACGCGCTTTCGGCGTACTCGGCCGGGAGAGTTTTACGCGACTTCGGCGTCTTCGGCTGGGAGAGTTTTACGCGACTTCGGCACTCGGTGAAGTGACCGTCGGGATACCTGAAAAAACCAGTTTAGTACAAAAACGATAATAAGGGTAAATTTGGCGACAGGCAGGAAATTCCCTCTTGGGTTTTGAAGAACTCCGCGATCGGAGCTTGTCCGGTTACCTGTAGGAGTAAGTGTGACCTTCGTTAGGGAACCAAAATTCGGAAATTCTTGGGAACAAAATTCAGGACATTCTGGTAACCTTACGGGGTCGGCGTTACATTTGGATTGTGACACTTGGATGGCTGACACGCCGGTGGAGCGTTGGAGGGGCTCCATCGCCCGGTAACTAAAAATAGTTACTGGGAAAGACCACTGTTACCGAAAGACCGCAGTACGGGAAAAGACCGCCCGACAACTGATTACAGTGCGGTAAGACCAGGAAAAACGATAGAGTCAGGAAAATCTTGTATTCAAACCAATCGTTATTCAGAGCAAATAACTTGGTGATCGAAACACGTAGTTCCGAGAACTGACCGAAGTGCGAAGTAGGGCCCACTTCGTGCGCCGGTCGGAACACAGTTCTGCGTGCGGTTAGGGAGGTTTTAGACCTAGAACCTGTCCTATCAGAAGAGAG
The DNA here is from genome assembly GCA_963556255.1 of Allolobophora icterica. Taxonomy (NCBI): domain Eukaryota; kingdom Metazoa; phylum Annelida; class Clitellata; order Crassiclitellata; family Lumbricidae; genus Allolobophora; species Allolobophora icterica. Next base: position 2,570,784 of record OY744606.1, on the reverse strand, counting down.
TGTCGTGAGACCAGTATACCGCGTTAATATACACGTGCATATATTATCGCAAGATGTTCGCGTGTTTGAGACGTCACGACGTGACGACTCGTCAGATGTACACCTTGTCCTCTCGGACAAGAGAACGTTCAGAGTTTTCCCCTATTGACGATAACTCGAGAGTCATGAGATGCAGAATGGTACGTGAGGGTTCGGTTAAGGCGGAGAAA
>OY744606.1:2535575-2565575 GCA_963556255.1 Allolobophora icterica | reverse complement strand
CATACCCTGGCAGCATCCCACTCTGCCAGGTTTGTAATTGTAATCGTAAATCTGACATTTATAAAGCGTCACTTCAAGAAAAACTCACGAGTGGCGCTCCTGTTCCGATGCAGTAAAATTCCCATATTAGACCAGAATAAAGCCACACGGGTGCCTAAAATAGGCTACCGAGAAATGTCAACAGCACACTCTTCCTCAAACTATCCAAATGCAATTGAACTTTAAATAAAATTTCAGGTAATAAAATTAAATCGTGTGCAGCTGACTTGAGGTAATCTCTCCAACATTCGTATTACGCATTACACACTTTTTTCATGCTTCTTCAAAATGTGTGCGGCAGATGTATGGTGTGTCCCCCACTCTTAAAGGTGGGGTGTCTTGTCCCCCTCACCCCCTGGATCGCTGCCCATGCCTTACCCTAACCGTCACACCAAGGTGACCAAACTATTCTCCCTACATATCACAAACTAAACAGTACTCCGACAATCACTACGGTAAGCAATTGCAGTATTAGTAATTAATAATAATAATTGTAATTATTTTTATTAATTTTCTCCTAGGTAAACAGGATACCTCAGGGATTTCAGCATCATTTAGAAACATAGATTTGTCTGGAATGGGCCCTATTGTTTTTATTATTATTGTTAATAATAATATTATTATTAGGCTGTACCATCTACGGTGCCAATGCATGCGCAAAGCATCAACCGATGGCACACCAAAACCAAGCCGTAATCAGGTCAATATCTAGAACAGGCCGTAAGACAGAGATGCAGCCTATGGTGGATAAGCAACTTGAAAGAAGTAAGTTTTAAGTTGAGAACAAAATGAAACAAGCGAATGAGCAGAATGGACAGATACAGGGAGAAAGAGAGTTCCAAAATCTAGGTCTAGCAACTGGAAAAGCTCGCAAGAACAGCGTGAGTCGATGGCAGGCAGTGATGGCTTAGACAAGGTCCGAATGGCTAAGCAGACCATCTGGCTAAGTAGGACTAGTCATCGCTAAATTGAAGCAAATGGGTAAAATCTAGTTTTCGCCTTCAATCAACTCAACGCTCAAGTCATTCGATTTCTCATCATACGACGCTAGGTGGCGCCACGAGGCCAAAACACCCTACCCTTCAATCTCATCATCACTATCACAGGCATGCCCCTCTCCGGACTGTTGCCGCTTCCGCGACTTTCTGCTGGAGACGACCCAAGACCAAAATTCTCTTCAAGAATTCCTACCCTAATCCATCAATGGTTATTCAGTCTACATTTGTTGCATTGGGTGTACAGTCCATCTCAATTATGGGGGGGCACGTGCCCCGACTGCCCCCAGAATCTACGCCTACGCCCTTGTTCGTCCAACTGATCTCCTCCAACACCTTATGGAGCTGGAAATCAAGGCGCGGAGCTTCTAACGATTGCTGCCTGCCACCCCACTGTGAGAAGACCCAAACATCTGGAGTCTCAAAATTTCGATCAACTGTCATGGGCTCTCGTGCATTCCACTCTGCTGCCACTAAGGAATGGAATCGACTACCAATGTCTGTTGATGTTCGAACTCTCTTCCTTTAAGAAACGCCTCAAAACTCACTCTTTATCAACGGCTTTCAAATATCTGAACATCTAACAGCTCTTCACCTGTTGACTGACTAACAGCGCCTCAGATTCCCATTTCTGTGTGACCTTACGCATTAAAAATATCTGTAATAATAACAATAACGTCTGAGACTGGGAGCGAATTCCTTGAGGCTGAGAAATTCTGCATTGGTGGCTCTCAGAGTCACCTTAACTCTATAAATGGATGGACGGCAAAGTTTCCAACAACAATACAACACTTCCTATGACATTTATAACATTTCACATTTATAACATTTCAACGAAACACAGAAACCTCTCAACTGATATACGAGTAACCCAGTGTCACATTGTTTTAACATAGTAAAAATCCTGTAACACGTAACTTGTATATGTGACTAAAACTGCAACATGTTAGTAAATGTCTCTTACGCATATGTCCTGTAACACATATATAAAAACCAGTAACACAGTAAAATCCTGTAACACAACTAAAATCTTGTAACATAATCATACATAAAATACTTTAACATAGTAAAATCATGTAACACAGAAAAATCTCATTCACATAAGTAAAATCTTGTAACACATAAGTAAAATTCTATAACATAAGTAAAATCCTGTAACACATAAGTCAAATCCTATAACATAAGTAAAATTCTGCAACACATAAGTCAAATCCTATAAACACAAATAAAATCCGGTAACACATAAGTAACTCTCGCAAAACTGCAAACTCCTGTAACGCATACGTAACATTCAATACTACAGATGATAACACTGGAATATCTATACATCACAACACTGAGTAGACACACAAAAAACAACTCATGACTAGATGCAACCCACATTGGTCCTAACTCTCAGCACAAACATCACATGTAAAGCAACTAAATCCCATGTGGGAATCCTGCCATATGGGCTTCATAAGTCCTACATGTAACGTTGCTATTGGGGATGTAACGTATTGTAACGACAACATTCACATGTCGCCTCGCTGAAATTAGTTGTAGATGTCACGAAATCCTCAACACATTCTAAACTACTCTTAAACACATTGGCATTCTCTGTAGAATGTGTCTGGTTGGATAATGAATGACTCAGTGGACCAATGTGGAAACTCAATGAACTTCAAGCACACTAAACACTTTGGTAAAGACAAAACACTAGAGGCAGAACATATTTGGCACATGAAATTTAAATCACCTCTCTTCAACTCTGTCTGTCTGTGTCTGTGTCTGTCCGTCTGTCTCTGTCTGTCTATACTTGGCACATGGAATTTAAATCAACTCTCTTCAGCACTCTGTCTGTCTGTCTACCCATCTCTCTTTCAGGTGGGGCACTCAGTAGCCCAATGTTAGAGCTAAGTCTTGTAATGTCAAGAGTTTGGTCTCGAGCTTCCCCTGCAAATGGTTATTGGACATTGAGCAAGTCCTTCATGCAAAGTAGCACTCAGCGTTATGGAATGATGCTCGGTGAAGCCCAGTAAATGCAGAAATAACTATGTCTGTCTGTTAACCTTGCTGATTAAAACATCTTTGGCACAAGAAACTGGAACATCTCTCTCATCCCTCTCTTTCTTTGTCTCTGTCTGTCTGTCTTCCTCTGTCAGTCTCTCCATCTATTATTCTATCTGTCTGTCTATCCGTCTGTCTATCCGTCTGTTTCCCAGTCTTTCTACTTTGTAAACGTTATGCAAATTACGCTATTGCTCAAACTGTTTTCCTTCAGCTAATATAACTGAAAATCAGTGACAATATCATACAGCTAAAGAAAAAGGCAAAATGACTAGCCAATTAAAAACACAGAAATAAATGAAAAACTTACCAAACATACAAATAATGCCACTGGAATGAAAAAATTAGTTAAAGAATAGAAAATGCAGGATTTCAGGAAAATCAGGCTTTCGGTCCCGGACCCCCAGCTTCCGCAGCCATCTGGGATCGTGCCTCTGCCAGTGATGGCCTCATAGTGCATGACATGGATGGAAAGACATTGGAAAAACCTTAGCAAATAAGAACATCTTAACAAAACATGAAATTGAATGTGCAGACCCAATGTCAGCCTTACGGCACACACACACGTGGATCTGAACCCAAGACTCGGTGGTGACTTCGCCGTACAACACCCGCTTCAACAATATCATTTGATCGAAATTATTTGTGCATTTACTTCAAGGAGTTCATTCAGTAGGTTCAAGCACGCAATCGTTGGATTAAAGGCCCAGTGTACTACTGAATAGGCCACAGAGCCCCACAGCTCAATCGATACAAATGATTTCCAATGATCCTCTTATTTGACCTACAGAAAGCCTTTGACAACATTTACATAGAACCTCTGACGAGAGCAACCCACTCCTTCAACGCCATCTCCCCTGAACGCCAAAATAACCCCAAACGGACAAAACCTCGGTTTAAATAAATAACATCGCAGTACGAACACCAACTATCCAAACAAAACTGCGGAATAAAATACGCCATCTTTGATATGAAAACCACAAGAAAACATTAACTTCGCTACAGATCACTTAACACACAAAGAACGTCTCGTCACGTCGCTACCTATCAAACGCCTCGTGTCAATCAACACATGGTGCGGTCGCTCACTGGCGCTCAACCGGAAGCTGCTTCAGCTGAAGTAGAATCGAGCGCAGACGCGAGACGTCTTTCATGTTGCGCGAACCTTTCGGGTTGAAGTCGCAGAGTCGACAGATGCGCTCCCACTCCCCACCCGGCTTCTTCTCATCTCTTTCACCAACGAAAGCATCTTGCGTTTCCCTGGTAGAAAACAAAGCAAACTCATTTTGCAGATGTTAAGGTACACAAGCCGATATGGCAGCCGATTAGTTAGAGCGATCCTCTAGACACCCTTAAGAACATTGTCAACCGATACTGTATAGGTATTGGACACAGCAAACGATTCGTTAGAACGCTCTCCTTAGACACATTAATTAAATAGGTAGTCAATTGGTATATATAAATATAAATATAAATACTTTCTGCACTCTGTACCCATCAGTCAGTGTTTGCTTTACTTAATTACTTGATTACTTTAATTATTTCTGTGCCATATAATAATTTTAACAATTAAAGATTGTTATCATTATTTGTTTTTGTTTTTTTGCCCAAAGTACATATAATCTTCAGGACTTAAATGGCTCCATACATACTTACATACATACATATTTACATATATACATAATACTGAGTGAAGGACTTGCTCAAGGTCCTTACACAGTAACACTCTAACCAAGTTACCAAGTCCCAGTTTCAGGCATTTGTAGAAAGTGCATGCTGAATCCCCAGCCAAGACAATGCGCGATCAAAAGGGATGTGATCCAGGTGGAAAAGAAGAAGGTAGAACTTGGTAAAAGACCTGTTCGATTTCTTGGCCTTGTCGAGCAGCTCTTCACGATGCCTGTACCATTCTTCCAACTCACGTTTTGCTATTTCTCGCCACTCGGCCTTCTTCTTCTCGGACTCAGCATCTACAAACACAAACCAAATCGGCCTATTACACGTAGAGCATCTGCGAGTTAGTTTGGCCAAATGATCGCAATTACATTGTATGTTGATGTGTGTGTATGTGTATGTATGTATGTATGTACCGGTATTATGTATGTATCTAAATATGTATGTATTGTATTGTATTGTATTGTATTGTATTGTATTTGAACATTTATAAAGCGCCTCTAGTAGGGTGAACCGTTCAGAGGCGCTCCCAGTGCGCAAGGCCAAGAGAAAAGAAATAAGTCTTGAGGAAAGCAAAAGAAGATGAGGGGTTACTTATTAAAATTTGAGAGCGAGTAGAAGGAGACAGTGTATTCCAGAGAGAGGGACCAATTGAGGCAAAAGATCGGGACTGAGCCATAGCTGTTCTAGTATGAGGAACTGAGAGATCAAATCTGTTTGAGGAGCGAAGTGGACGATGCGAAGAGACAGAAAGAGGCCGGTGAATTACATCAATTAAATATTTGGGGGCGAGACCCCGCTGTGTCTTTGACACCAGCATAAGGATTTTGAACTTAATACGTGCAGAGAGAGGAAGCCAGTGCAGTTTCTCAAACATGAAGGATGAAATGCGTGAGTAGCGTGGCAGACGGGCAATTAATCTTGCAGCTGCATTTAGGACTGACTGCAGAGGCATGAGACGGACCTTGGGAAGACCGATTAGAAGCGAATTGCAGTAGTCAATTCTGGAGCAAATGAAAGCATGGACCAGCGTTGTGAAAACAGAGGAAGAGACAGATCGTCGAACAGCCCTGAGACGCCTTAAGTGGAAGTAGGAAACACGTGTGAGGTTAGAAATGTGATCTTTGAAGGAGAGAGAGCTATCAAGCGTAACACCTAGATCACGTACACTTGATGAAAAGGAGTAGTGAGGGAAGATTTCCAAGAGGAGGGCGAAGTCAATCTTAAGCAACTGTTGACGGGAGCCAAACCAAATGAACTGGGTTTTGGAGGCATTAAGACAGAGACGATTTGAGGACATCCAGGAATGGAGAGACTTAGATAGAGACTCAATACGCTCAACTAAGTGCAATTGAGATAAAGGAGACCCATGGACAAAAGCTTGAACATCATCAGCAAAGATATGACCAGTAGCTCCCGAGAGTGGGAAAAGAGAAGGAATGTCAGCCGTGTAGAGAATAAAGAGTAAAGGACCAAGTACAGAGCCTTGAGGAACGCCCAGCTTAATGTGAATCCATTTTGTTCTAGAGTCGCCCGATATAATCATTTGGGTTCGTTCAGACATATATGATCGAAACCAGCAAAGAGGAAGGCCCTGCAGCCCATATGAAGTCTCAAGACGCTGAAGGAGAATACTATGATCTACCATATCAAAGGCTGCAGAAACATCGAAAAGAGCCAAGAGGCTAAGTTCAGCCCTGTCAACAGCAGAGTAGATTTCAGAGAGGAGAGAGAGGAGAGCAGTCTCAGTAGAATGATGAGCCCTAAAGCCTGATTGATTAGCAGGAAGGAGTCCAGATTGCTCAAGATAAGGAAGGAGCTGAAGAGAGACAAGACGTTCAAGAGTCTTGGATAGGAAAGATAAATTGGAGATGGGACGGTAATTATTGCAGAGATTAGTATCAAGATTAGGCTTTTTTAGCGAAGGAAAGACCAGAGCACGCTTCTGCGATGGAGGAATACACCCTTCGGAAAGCGATCTATTAAATAGATAAACAAGAAAGGGAGCAAGGTCATCTAAAATGTCACTAATAACAAAAGGGGGTAGCGGATCGAGTTCACATGATTTAAGATTAACAGACGTTAATACTAAACGAAGGTCGAACTCTGAGATAGGACGAAAACTATCGAAGACAGTGGATGTAGATGTGAAGGTCGGAGGAGGAGCATCAGCTGTCGAAGCACGAAGTCGGTCGATCTTTGTGGAAAGCATTTCCTGAAACTCATCTGCAGTGAAAGATGGAGCTTCGGTAGAACGAGATGATCGCCCAAGGAGACCCGAGACAGACGACCACAAGCGTCTTGGATTTTTTTCGTTGCGCAAAACTAGCTTTTCCCAATATTCTGCTTCCTTCTGATGGTAGAGGCGATGTAATGAGCGAAGCTGAGTAATCCAGGCTAGTCGGTCGACAGGATCTTTAGTCCGACGACTACGGCGCTCGAGGCATCGGGTACGACGACGGAGTCGACGGCAGTCAGCGTCAAACCAGACTGCCAGTGGGCGCTGACGTGTCCAAACTTTACGCCGAGGTAACATGGCGTCAAGGAGACTTGTAACCGTGGAAGTGTATAGGTCGAATAGTTCAGCAACTGAGAGGTTATCCAGAGTAGAATCCGGCGAAGAAAGGAGAGTATCACGTAGAGCTGCACTGAAGGCAGACGAGTTGAACGATTTCCATCCACGTATCATGCGAATGGAGTGAATCGGTTGAAGATGAATGGAAGGAAGAGTAAAACTGATGACAGAATGGTCCGAGAGCGTCGGTGGTAGAACTTTAAGGTCGTCTACTTGATCATCCTCACTAGTGATGACAAGATCAAGCTGACCACCTAATCTGTGAGTAGGTTGATTGATATGCTGTCGAAGTCCAAATTGCGTGAGAATGTCTAAGAACCGAGCAGAAGCAGGTAAGGTAGGATCCTCAAGATGGACATTAAAATCACCGAGGATGACGAGCTGAGAGTTACGTGTAACAACTGTTTCCAAGAGGGTAGAAAGTTCTTCAAAAAATTGTGCTGTTGGAGGAGAAGAGCCAGGTCGGTAAACGGTAAGTAGAGTGACAGGACCATGAGGAGTGTATGTATGTATGGATGCATCTATGTATGTAAGTATGTATGGAGCCATTTTAAGTCCTGAAGACTATACATACTTTGGGCAAAAAAACAAAAACAAATAATAATAACAATCTTTAATTGTTAAAATTATTATATGGCACAGAAATAATTAAAGTAATCAAGTAATTAAATAAAGCAAACACTGACTGGTGGGTACAGAGTGCAGAAACATTGGTAGGGTTACATTACCCCTTGTGTCCCTCAACCTAAACGTACACTCCATCCCACGAGGACAGACACTTGAGAAGGTCACGTTGAAACCCCAAAAGGTGAAATGGCAAACAAAGCAAGGACAGCGGCTTACCCTTCTTAAGTAAGTTTTCCATCTGTTCCTCCCTCCATCGTCTGATCTTCTCCGGCTCTTGCCTCTGCCGGTCCTGGGTCTTCATCACACTGTACTGGTCCTCGGTCTGACCCTAGAGCAAACAACACCCATCAAATCATTAACCAACATATGCCAGACAAAAATCCAACAATTTCTGCTGTGCTCTTAGAAATGAAGTCAGCAGACATTAGAATGCTTACAAGATGTCTAGAATCAAAGGACATTTAAATTCAGCCGTTTTTAGCATGGTTTCACTCGAAGTGATGACCAATTGATTCCTCCCACTTTATGATAACACTGCAGAATCCATTTGGTTAAATGGAGCAATGCCACAAATAATGTCTGAATATATGAGCCACAGTGCAATGGTGCTCAGCTAGCAGACACCTTGCATCTATGAATATCCTGGTTACATTAGCATCCTCTGTTTCTAGGATGCAGTTTGTGGTTCGAAGCAGTGAGCAGAGGGAAAGACCTGTCGCCAGGAGCGAAGAACAGTGTTTAAGCTAACCCTTGTTTCAAGCTAATCCAATTTAAAATCCAAATCTCTGAATTTAGAGCCACCATTGGGAGGCGAACCTGGATCCACGTGCGCAGATGTACATGGGACATACCCTCTAACCAATGCAGCTAACTGGGACAGCGCTGAAAGACTCCTATGTCACAACAAAATTCCTTACATAATCGCGATGACCGTCGTATCCATGCGATGGCGATGTACCAGTGCTGCTCGCAGTAGTCGTAACCGTTCCATACGCATGGCTCGAGCTAAACTACAAATACAGATGGAGATGTTTCATTTAGGTCACAAAATGCCATACGAACAGTCAGAACTGTTCAAAACAATTTCTGCCAACGTCAATGGCCTTTGATGCCGTAAAACGTCATTAAACTCTGGATCCATCATTCGAAAAGCCATTCCAGAACAAAACCATAATTGTACCTGCAAGTGCTTGTTTACTCATTCAGAGAATTTACATAGCACCTTGCTACTCGATCGCCACTCAGAGGCGCTCCCAGCGGAAAACAACAGTTTTCAAGTAAACTTTTATAAAAAGTGTAGGAGGCGGGGTGTAGCGGTATGTTCTGTGCCTTGTAACCATAGGGTTGCAGGTTAAACCTACCTCAAGTCACTGCGTAGAGACTTCGGACAAGTTGCTCACCCACAGTTGTCTGTGAGGAAGGCAACAGGAAACCGCCTCACTCATCTCATCCCCGGGTGGTAAAAAGCCAATGGACCTGCCATCATAGAAAGTGTAAGACAATGCACAGATCCAAAGGGAGTCCGTTCCAACCCCTGAAAAAGAGACCTTTCAAGAAATGGATATGCTCCCTACCTTACCACAGAAGACCACAATTGAACAGAATGGTCTTCAACCACTTGCAAAATAAAGGCACTGAAAGCAGAAGATGCTCGCGTCGCAGATGTTATCGAAGGTAAAAGGTAAGATGGTAAACTGTAAAAGGTAACACTTATTCACATGCCTCTACAGTCTACATACTCGAATTACTTTTTATAGTGCTAACAAACTAAATGTCAGGAAGTGATAACGATAAATTGTACATTCATATTAGATTTTAAAATCCTTACGTCCTCTGCTTCAACTTGAGTTTCATTCAAACTAAATCCATCTGAAATCACAAATACAGACAGATGCTTTTTAACCACATGAAACTAGTTTCGCTGAAAATTGCGCATTTCTTAGGAAGTCCCATGATGATTACATAATTAAGTAATTAATCTTCATTAGTGAAAGAATAAGACCTATACTTTACAACAATATTGTATAAAAAAACAGTAAATAAACAGATTAAAAGTCTAGATGCAGTTCCCTAATAGCAGAATTATTTGGGAGAAAATTTATATTGGTGCATTCCGGAGAACTAGGAGCATTTAAAATTCTGTTATTTATACAATACTACAACTATATTTGATACAATACAATACAGGAGCATTTGATACATTGCCCTCCTTCAAAAGTCCTCAAGTGCACACACAACCATACAACAGGACATCGATGATGCCGAGCAACGGTGAGAGAAAGACTTGCTTTAGGTCCCTACACAGTGACCGCCTGAGTGGAGGCTCGAACCCGTACTCTCCGCATGAGAGGCTGACCAATTGGCAACCGTACCACATTAGTAAGCAAATGATGGATTTTTATGCAGCAGTACATGGAAGCATGGTAATTCGAATACATGCCCCGTTTCGTGTTGAATTATGGGAGTACTTTGCAGGAAGTATCTAGTCAAGAAAGTGATCGGGTAACTGGATGCTTATAAAAAAACTTTCCCAACCATAATAATCGTACTTGTAACGCTACGTTGTCCCGACTCAAACTGTCGCTGCCTGCTCCTAAACTAAATTCATTCACAGGAAACCACCTAATCATGGAAAGAAATCGCGGCTAGCCAGGAGACTACAAGAGACTGGGGAAATGTTTTCATATTTTTAAGTGTCTGCAGTCTCTAGACTAAACCACACTTTTTAAAACTAAACTCTATCTGGTATTTGACAAGTGTTAAGATCGAAACATCAATATATAGTAAACCCGATCGGTAAAACTAAGGTCTTTATGATAGTTCCTACGAAGTAATCAGACATTCGATGTAACCGAAATTTTTGTCTTATTATTACCGAAGTTTTCATCCAACTGCGCCAACTGAGATTGTTCCCTCATTAAAAAATCCGCCACCGGATCTTTACTCAACTGGCTATTCTCGCTGATGGTTAAATCTTCTGCATCAGACATTTCTCTTGATATTATTGAAACCTTTATCCACGAAACCTCTAATATCGCTCTTTTGCTTTGGTTTATTTCTTAATTTATTCTACGCGAGCCTCATGTAGCGATGGAGTTAGGATCCGTTTCTGGAGCCTCATCTGAAGGTCTGAGTTTTATATTTCCAACAAATGCTCACAATATTTTAAGAGGCATTTCAGCACAGTATAAATAATTATTTATACTGTGATTTCAGTCAACAGAAACGATGGTTCGAGCGTAGGCTACGAATCTAGGTTTGTCACATTTTTTCATTAAGTACATGTACTTTGACGTTTGCAAGTACTAAAATAGGTAACGTAGAGCAGTTCATGTGGGTCGTGGTGGCTCAGTGGTAAGTTCGGCGCCTTGTCACAGTATAAATAATTACACAGTAGGCCTACGTCGACTCTCATTGCTGGCTGTTGACAAGTTTTTCTGGTCACGTGATTACGTCACGTGATTACGACGCCACCTTGAAAAATAGCTTTTGAATTATAGATTTAAGCTGAAATTAACGTTAAAAATAATATTGTTAATTCTAATGAAGTCCTAAATGTTGTTGTAACGTTTAAAAATATTTTATTTGATGGATTGCGGTGTATCGGCGTGTAGTCCTCAATGTTGTTTTAAACGTTTAAGAAATATTTGATGTGATTGTTTCCGGTGTATTGGCATGGTAAACGGTCTCTTTCAAGATGGTGGACGACAGTGGGCGGGGCTTGGGTATTTTTAATGTCGTTACAGTGGGCGGGGCTTAGTTATTTATAATGTCACACATTCTGACTGCAGCAGCGGCGACGAGTCGATGTACTGTGTAATTATTTATACTGTGGCCTTGTGACCGGAGGGTTGCAGGTTCGAATCCCACTCTAGCCGCTGCGTACGGACCTTGGGCAAGTCCTTCACTCGCAATTGCTCGTGGCGCTTTGGCGTGAAAATTCCGGCACAGTATCAAATGCTGTAGTCGGGAGCGCCTCTGAGTAGTAGTAGACTTTGAGAGGCGCTATAGAAATATCCGGAATAATGGAATAATAATAATAATAATAATAATAATAATAATAATAATAATAATAATAATAATAATAATAATAATAACTAACTAACTACAGTCCGTCAATGCACATCTGTTGCTCAGTTTAAATCTAAATTAAAACTCATCTATTCACATTGTAATATGGCTAAGAATGCAGCGCAACGCGCTTTTGTGCAAGATTTGTCTTGTTAAAGCGCGTTGAAAATCTTTAGTTGCATTGTATTGTATTGTATTGTAATGTGCAAAACTGATTTTATTTATCATTTAACTTTTCGCCGCCAGCTGCGATAATTTCTGCAGTATTAATTTCACCCATTTTTGCATGATTCTGATTAGATATATGAAGTATTCAAATTATTGCTTGAATAAAGTATTAACAATTATTTATTGAAAGGTATCTTCTGAAGTCCTTTTCTGACTTAAATTCAGAAGGAAATAACGAGGGGACGATAATAACCAGAAAATTGATCTAAGTTTTTCTGAAAATTCTTATTCCTACATACTTTCATCCATAGTTTAACCCCAGCTCAGTAGCTAGGCCTACTTCTTTTCCTGTAAATTGTTTTATATGTAACAAGTTGCGTTACTGTCAACTTGAGTCTATGATTAAACGAAGTTGATTGCTTGACTGAACTCGGTCAGACGCAAACAGACTATAACAGCTGCTCTGCCTCTCCCTGGTCTCTCTGGCAACCGGACTTGGACCACCAACGGACATCGATCTCTGGACAACCCCTTGGATACGTCGCAGCGCTCGTGAATAAGCTGGTGCTTTGCGCTCGGCTTCATAGTGGCGCTTTAGAAAGTCGGAGATTACGATCACGATTACTATAAAGAGCCATCTTCTGAAAATGGCATACCGTAAAACATGGGCTCTCGGCCTCATTGAGACCTGCCAGCGTTTCAAATTTGAACTATGTTTATTATCCCATCCTTCGATGACCTTCTGTCTCGGAAGAATAGTGTTTAAAGAAAACTAATTTTCTGCTAATTTGATCTCGATTTGTCAGTTGTATCACAGTATAAATAATTAATTATTTATACTGTGGTTGTATCGACTACATCATAGACGTTACCTAAGACGTTACTATTAGTGGAAACCATAGATCTAAATAATGATTATTTATCTATGGTGGAAACCGTGTATAACTCTAGGCATTGAATCAGTTGTTTTGTTTATCTTATTCAGCTATGGAAGTACCGCGTGATGTCGACGAAATGGACGAAGATTCATGGGAAGAGGTAGAAAACTTAATAATTTAATCGATTCGTAGAATCTATCAGTTATATTTGTTCAGGCTAGTTTATTATTTATGTCTGAAGAAAGTTTTCACAGCATAAGCGATAATGGAGGGCACCGCCGAATGAGCATGTAAGTAAGTAAGCTGAGCTTGATTCTACACGTAAAATTTTGTCAGTTTTTGGAAGATGCGTGTACTACATAATTTCTCTTGCGATGTTGTCATTTTAGCGCGTTATAAAACTTCTGTAAAAGTACCGTACGTGTGTATTTTTCATTTGGGACGTGGGAAAGATATGCTATACTGGTGGAATCATTTTGGAAGCTAAACTGATAGTTTACCGCACCTCATCTGTTTCTTGCAGGTTTTGTGGTGCGACGAATAGGTCAAAACAGTCAGAACAATTGTTGTAAATGGGTATAAATTGTATTTATAATTTATACTGTGGTTTTTAATAATGTTGAGCTTTTACTAATTGTATTGTTGCTTCGTTTAAGGTTTCAGTTCTCTCTCAGTTATTGGAAACTGTTTTATTTTCTGTCAGGAGCTGGTGATGGTTGATTTGTCGGGCCTTATTGATCCAGATTGGTTCAGCAAGATTGGCAGCAAATGCAAGATTGTCGTAAGTTAGGAGACACTCATAACAATGTAAATATGATATCTCGTAAATAAAAAAATTGTCTCTCTTGGCGTAGCACTCAGGTAAGTGTGAGCATTCTTCCATGCAGTTTTGGCATGGCATGTGTTTTCCAGCATTCTGCTCCTGGGGGCTCTTAGTCCACCATTGCTTTCTCCGGTCTATAGAGGCTGTATGAGGGTGAAGATGGAGCATAGTCTAAATTGTATATTTTACTATTATCCCATCCTGTGCGGCTTTTGGTCACTAGAGGTATAAGTGGTACAATAGAATTTTGGTTTATCGTATAGTATTATTTGCTTATACACTTGTCAACTTTTCTGTATGTACTTACTACGAATAACTCTGAGCATTTGCGCCAACAGTTGACAGTGACAGCATCCTAGAAGTAGCTTACTACTGATGATGCTATATAAACTGTCATTATAATTGCAATTACAATTCTAACGAACTTTAATATTTCAGGGCATTGACAGCGATCAGCCGGTTCTACAGCTCGGCCGACATATTTTCAGCGGTCAATATACAGATTCGATCGGAACACGCGTCATTTTTGAAAAGGAGACAACATCAGACTTGGCTGGTAAAGTCTTTAACCTTTCTCGATTTCGTTGAGCATTGCTCGTATCCATTGCTATGACTGTCTTGAATTGTAATTATAATTAGTAACAGCATCAACGAATGGTATATCAAAGCAGAGCCATAATCAGGTCAATATCCAGAATATCAATCCGTAAGACAGAGAGGCAGCATATAGTGGATAAGCTATTTGAGAGGTAAGTTTTAAGTTAAGAATGAAATAAAACAAGCAACTGAGCAGAGTGCAAAGACACATGGAGAGAGTTCCATGAAGTATGTCCAGCCTCCGAAAAAGGTCGTTCACCAAGAACAGTTCTTGATTTAGACATTACCTGAGAAAGATCATGAGATGACTTCGTTGAATAATGATAAGTCTAGGGTGTAAAGACTGATTTTAAATATTGAATAGCGGATTTATAAATGTATGATTAGTATTGCCACATGTGATTTTTAGACTGCACAATATGCTTAAAACACGCTTCATATTAAAGCAGCCAATTGCATATGTCTGCCTGCTTTATAAATAGCCAGTACATACATGCCCATGAGGTAGCTGTGGGTTCAAAATTATACCGACCTCATGCTGGGGGAGCATCGTAGCACCATGCTGTCTCCTCGGCTTGCCCTCCCCACATTCTGACCTGGCACCGAAATGGACCAAACAACCTTCGTTCTTTTTTACTCCAGGTGGCGCCAGTGGACCCGTTTCTCTCAAGTACTACAACCACACGTTTAAGGTTCTCAATATGCAGAAAATATTCCTCAACGATAAAACAGAGAAACCTAAAACAGGTCAGTTTGATTGAAATTTTCTCGTATTCTTTCTTTTACCAACATTTTTCCAATATTAATAAGAAATTTTGAATATTAATAATATTAAGATGTTGCCTGATTTTCTTGTGCATGGGAAACTATTTCTATGACATTCTTCAATATAAAAGTCTGATTTCTATCGGGTTGTGTTCTCCATTTCATTTTGGGGCACATGGCATTTAGTTTGGTCCCCAAACTGGTAAGTTTTAGGGTCACTTGGGGGACCTTTTGTAAACGTCTGGTCTGGCACAGCATAGGATCCTGCGATTACTACATGTAATACTGTGCATTGAAGGTTGTTTGTGATGAGGACGTGGGTAAAGGGAGGAGGGAGGGATCACTCAAATGCAAACAAGTGGGGGTGAGGTTATGCCCAATGCGGACGTCCCCAGCTAAATTCAATACATAGAGTTCAATCAGTACAGTCTCTGCCTTAACACTTTAACGATTTCCTGCATTGGCTTCCCAGTCACATGAAAGTGTAAAACACGAACTTCAGTCAGATAGCGTACAGTCTTTACTGCCTTGTGTCTCATTCTAGTCCCTGTACAGAAAGAACCCCATCTTGGAGCACAGTTAGCCATGCAGGTTCAACAGCATAGACTAATCTAGGCTTAAGTGGAGGAGTTTAATGCCAAATGAGGACAATGGCCTGGAAGGATTGGTCCACAGTAGGTCATTTCGTCCTTTTTGAATGACTCCTTAACTTCTGTCTAGCAAAGGGTTTGAATGAGTTTGGATGCATATTTATGTTTGAATCTTGTGCAAATCATTTTAACAGCTGCTGAAGATGGTGAAGCTGCAACCTCATCTCGTTCATCCGAAGCAGCTGACCTAGCACAGCATCCCACATCTTAGCCGCATCTTAACAACTTCCAGGAGTTTTGCTTAAATCTCGACTCGACGAAACTGTTGCTGAACATTTGCCAAACTGTTTCTGAAATTTTTTTAGACTTTTTTATGGTGATTATATCAACTATTATAACCTTATGGACTGATCTTCTGGATATTGACCTGATTACGGCTTGGTTTTGATGTGCCATCAGTTGATTCCTTGTGCATTAGACATCAGCGCACTGGAAGTTACTAATTACAGTTAAGTGTTGCTGTTCCAGCAGTAGTCACTGGTGCAGTTGTTGTGTAATGGTTTGTGATGTGATTTATGTAGAGCCTCGTTTTATTTTAGTATTGCAGCATTTTGTTATTAGTAGGGCTGTACTGAATAGGTGATTATCACTATTCGGCTGCGTACGAATAATTGGACCAACTATTTGGCCGAATCCGAATAGTGCACAAAATAGGTCTACCGACAACATTCAAAAATATGTTAACGTTCACTCACTGTACACAAAAAATGAGACTACTGACACTGCGATACCTCAGTCCAGGCAGTAGGCAACACTTGGCTACAACCAGGGCTGTAGTGGTAAAATTAGAGGTGAGTATACGCTACCGGTTAGTTTTCCGAAACAAATTAGAGGGGAGTATACGCTACAGCATTTTGTGGGTATATGCCACAGTATTTTAATATAAATAAATATAATTATTTTGTGAGGCGAGTATACGGTCTCTGGAGGTTAGTATACGCTGTATACCCGCGTATACCCTCGACTACAGCCCTGGCTACAACCACAGCATATATCATGTTAATGAGAGAGTTATTTCAGTCCACTCGCTATAGCAGCCGCATATGCAGAAACAGATGTCCCGTAACAACTATTTGTATTTGGTCTGACCGCTACTATGGCCGAATACCGAATAGCTACTTGGCCCACTTTTCGGCCCGGAAGCGAATGTTCGGTACAGCCCTAGTTATTATTATTATTATTAGTAGTAGAGTTAGGGGCCGTCCATATATTACGTACGCAAAGAGGGGGGGAGGGGGGTAAGATTTTGGCGATTTTGCGTACGGGTGCGTACGGGGGGGGAGGGGAGGGGGTGGCCGAAATGTGTACGTACGCAAAATAAATTTCGAATTATGACGTCCACATTAGCGTATTTATAACTCTGTATTGTCCTATAGTCGTCCGATGGCATTTTATTACATTATATAAAAGCCATGTGAAGTTATTCTGTGCTGTGAACGAGACACCAATAATTTGTCTATATTGGCCCTCACTCATCCTTCAATCTGGCCTAAAGTGCAGAGAGACACTTTCTGCGGCTGGTCTTCTCGGGGGGGGGGGTGTGCGTCAAGCGTACGTACGCAGGGGGGGGTGCGGAAGAAAGTACGCTTGCGTACAGGGGGGGGAGGGGGTCCAATTTTCCCGAATTTTTGCGTACGTAATATATGGACGGCCCCTTATGAAGGAGCTACATAATTTACTGATAGTATCCATTCATTTCTTGGTTAAATGACTTGGAGGTGCGAGTTGGTACTTTGATTGTTTCATTCACTAGATGGGAGTGGTGTCTCCTTTTCTTGTTTCATTCACTAGATGACGATAGTGAATCCATAGTTCATGTTGTGTTTTCGTCTTTGGACTATAATTGACTGGAGAAGGACTAGGAAGAGGTTGGATGAGGCGGAACGGTACAAGGAATCCGTGGAGAATGAGTTCGTGAAAGAGGAGGAGGAGTAGGAGGGGACGATAAGGAGGACTAGGAAAAAATGAGGATGGAGTGTTAAAGTTGATGGATGGAGGAGACGAGAGCTGGTGCAGTGGATGGAGACATCGTCGGATGCGGATGAAAGCAATGGATGATGAAGATGATGATGTGATCATATTAAGGATGTGACGGTGATGGTGATTGCGAGGCTTTTGGCGACTAACGACGCTGTAGATCTCTCTGTCTGTCTGTTTGTCTCTCATCTGTCTCTCTCCCCCTCTATATCTCTGCATGTATCTGTACATTTGCATGTGGCTATGTTTCTCTGGCTCCGTTGCCAACGTGTCTCTGTGTGTCTCTCTCTCTGTGTCTCTCCCTGTGTGTCTCTCTCTGTGTGTCTCTGTCTGTCTGTCTGTCTCTCTCTCTCAGCGTCTGTCTTTGAGTCTTGTCGCCTCTCTCTGTCGTCACCAGACTATCCCTGGAAGACGAAGAGAAGAAAATCGATGAAAAGCGGTGATGGCAGACAGAATCAACTCCAGCCAATTTCCGTCCGTCCGTCTGTCTATTCGACTGTCCGTTCCTCCATCTGTCTATCTCTTTTTTGTGAGACTATTTTCCATCCTGAATAGGTTAACAGTGGGAATGAATAGAGTTCTATTTGAAATTAAAACAGTTTTCTTGTTATAGAGTCTGACCTTTCCAATCTGCGAAGCGCCTGATCCATCCCGGAAGTCTACTCCGCGTATATTGGATGCGGTTTCCCCAAGCGCATGACCCTTTCCGGAAGTCTACTCTGCGTATTGGATGCGGTTTGCCCAGACGAGCAACGGACAGATACCTTTTACAATAGATCTTTTATTATTTCTCCTGAGTTTCATTCTTAACTTGGCCGTATAAATCATCTGCCGGACTGTGACCTTTGGACCTGAACTTGGAATCGCATCGGGCCATAATTATGTCGTTGTACAGACAGACAGACAGACAGAACAGCATCCTCGTCCTCTTCTTATCTAAGATGATGCGGATTAGGGCAAGAACAGTAGTTTACTCAACTCTTGACCCTGTAAATAAAAAGGTCACTAATTATAAACTCAGTCGCACACAGTCCTTTCCAGTAGTGCCAGTCCCAGGCCTGGAGACAGTAGGAGGGCGACGTCAACTGCCCCAGCGACCACAAGATGTCTTTAAACACTGGAACCTACTAATTCTAGGTGTTTTAAAGACCGTCACTGTCCGTACTCTGGTAGCGCCAGTCGCAGGCCTGGATAACGGAGGAGGGTGACGCTAATCATTGTTATGATACAACGTCGTTAGGGTTATAGCCTACAGTGACTCACCAACGAATTAATAGGTTCAGTGTCGTATATATCACATCTGTGCTACGCTGAGAACTACGGGATTGTTTCCTATCGACCATAAAGGCATTTGACGCAACAAAATGTCGTTCAATAATAATAATAATTAATAATAATAATAATAATAAATAATAATAATAATAAATAATAGGCCTGATTTCCGCGGAGATGAACATTTTTACTCCTAACATAACGATAAAAGTAATAACTATAATAATGATGAATATAGTAAAAAATATGATTAATATTAATATTAATAATTATGCCCAGAGGCCCGGGAAGTGTTTAAGAGTTGTGTGAGCCAACCAAGGCAAGGGAAACATATATATATATATATATATATATATATATATATATATATATACATATATATATACACATAGGCAAGGGAAACATATACATACATACATACATACATACACATACACACACACGCGCGCGCGCGCACACACACACACACACACACACACACACTAGCCAATCGCTACTGGGTTGGATAGGTTGCAGGGTCAAGATGACTGCTCCCTGCCATGCAAACTCCCGCCAGATTTGCGACAAACATCAGTTCCTTCCTACGAACTCATCAACAAACCTCACCTCTTGCCATCTTTCTACAGGTCTCTCACTCAAAAATTAAACAGTGCTCTTTCACAAATCTTAACCCGACTCCTCTTCCACTT
Organism: Allolobophora icterica; assembly: GCA_963556255.1. Taxonomy (NCBI): domain Eukaryota; kingdom Metazoa; phylum Annelida; class Clitellata; order Crassiclitellata; family Lumbricidae; genus Allolobophora; species Allolobophora icterica. Next base: position 2,545,726 of record OY744606.1, on the reverse strand, counting down.
GCCTCCCTCGCCGCTGCAATTCTAAGCGCCATCCACCGTAGCCGTCTAACTGCCTGCCTGCCTGACCCATTTGTACCTTTGCATTTGCTGTAATATATATATAAATTATATATATATATAAATTATATATATATATATATATATATTACAGCTGTCTTAATAATTATCTGTCCAGTGTCTTGTCTCTATGCCCAAATTCCAACCGTGCACTCTCTCCCAAGCCTTGTAGGATGATATATTGCGCGTGTCACCCATCAAAGTCGCCTTTGGATTGACCATAGACAGGAGAAATTCTATCTTTCACCAGCCAACTTGTAGCTTGCAGAGAGTAAGGTTTCCAGTATCCGCTTGCTCACCCTTCCCTAATTAGGGTCACAGCTGGCATTTGCCGGCCCTCGTGAATCTGAGTCTGGGGTTTCTCGTAGGCATAAGCCATGTCTTTGTTTTACAAAGGCACTCATATTTTATCTAATCACTATTAGATTTTAGGGCGCAAATTATATTTTTTATTGTATCAATACCCCAAAAAGTTGTGTGAGCATGCGCCCGCCTCGGCGCCACAGAGCCAAAACTTGTGTGAGCACCGGCGCCTTTGGCGCCATAGGTTCCCGGGCCCCTGATTATGCCTGCCTTTTGGCAGCGTTGGGTACTGATAAATGATCCATCCCTGATAAATGATCCATCCTTCCACTCACCCATCCACCCATCAGTCCATCCGTTCAACCATCCAACCACACACCCATCCACAGTGATATCCTGAAGTGTGACCATCTGAAGCGTGGTGCCATCTATACTTCACTTACCGTCTGCCTGCCTCTGCGATTAAGTAGCGCAATATCCCATGGCATAGACAGTGGAACAGTGCGTGTTGTAATGTATCATCTTCTTCAGGCGTCTTATATTTACATTACAACAGCGCATCATAATGCAATGCAAAGTGGCCAATTCTTTTACGTGGCGCCTTTTGTGTGTCTCGATAAAAGATATCGTCCCGGCTGCGGCAGCTGAGGGTGATGGTGATGATACGGCTGCTGCTGCTGCTGGTTCTGATGCCGCCTGAGTTAATTTCTAATCGTCTATGCGTAAGATGCCGCGACCGGGGTCGTCCATAAATTACAGCTTATATCACATTCTTCGCTTGGCATTCCACGGAAATCAGCTCTCTCTCTCTCTCTCTCTCTCTCTCTCTCTCTCTCTCTCTCTCTCTCTCTCTCTCTCTCTCTCTCTCTCTCTCTCTCTCTCTCTCTCTCTCTCTCTCTCTCTCTCTCTCTCTCTCTCTGTCTCTCTCTCTCTGTCTCTGTCTCTGTCTCTGTCTCTCTCTCTCTGTCTCTCTCTGTCTCTGTCTCTGTCTCTGTCTCTCTCTCTCTCTCTCTCTCTCTCTCTCTCTCTCTCTCTCTCTCTCTCTCTCTCTCTCTCTCTCTCTCTCTCTCTGTCTCTCTGTCTCTGTCTCTGTCTCTCTCTCTGTCTCTGTCTCTCTCTTTCTGTCTCTCTCGCTTGCTGTCTGTGTCTCTTTCTGCTTTCCCTCGTCTCTCTTTCTCTCATCGTAGTCGTAATAGTAAACTCCACATTTCTAAAGCGCTACTCTAAAGCTTATTCACGAATGCTCATTCTCACTTTCTCACTCACTTACTCACTCGCTCACTCCCTCACTCACTCACTCTCTGTCTGTCTCTCTGTGTCTGTGTCTGCCTGTCTCAGTCTGTCTCTGTCTGTCTGTCTGTCTGTCTCTGTCTGTCTATCTATCTGTCTGTCTCTCTCTCTATTTTCATCCGTCTGTCTGTGTCTCTGTCTATGGTGAAGTCTTTCTGTATGTCTGTCTGTCTGGGTGAAATGTACATGTGGGGAAATGAATGGGAGACGACCCCACTGAAGGGTTAATTTCCACTTTCTTGTGATAACTGCAGACATACTGATTCCTTTACCCTACATTACATCGCCACAACGTAAGAACTTTTTAAAGATGTTACGTAAATGGCCAGATCACTCCAAGTACGCATTCTGGGTCACAAAAGAAGTCTGATGGAACGGTTATCCCCCGCCTCTGATAAAGAGGAGCTAGAAAAACAAGCTGTTACCGCTACATTTACAATTACAGTTATATTACATAATTATGTTACATTCCTCCGTCTTTCAACTGTCATTTGAAATGTGCTTGGCTTTCCCGCGCACCCTGCGGGTCCCTGTTCCTCCCGTCCTCTCCTCCCGTGCGGTGTAGGGAGACAGAGATAGAGGCAGAGACAGAGCGAGACATACAGAGAGAAAGAGACAGACAGACACAGGGACAGAGATGCAGAGACTGAGAAAGAGAGACAGACGTACACAGACGTACATACACTTAGACACAGCGAGTCGCGACATACAGTGACTGAGAGAGAGAGAGAGAGAGAGAGAGAGAGAGAGAGAGAGAGAGAGAGAGAGAGAGAGAGAGAGAGAGAGAGAGAGAGAGAGAGAGAGAGAGAGAGAGAGAGAGAGAGAGAGAGAGACAGACAGACAGACAGACAGACAGACAGACAGACAGACAGACAGACAGACAGACAGTGCATTGGAAGTCGCTTCGTCGATCGGCCGCGTGGTGGCGCTTATGGACTGCTGTCCACAAGAGGGACGATAATACAGGTAGCAGAGAGTCAGTCTGGCACCAATCAATACTCGCCCGCCTGTTAGCGAAGGTATAATAGGCTAGGCACACAGCGCATGGCCTTCCATCCACCCATCCATCCATCCATTCATCCATCCATCCGCCTGTCCTCCAGGCAGCCAGCCGCTGACGGAGCCCCACCGACCAAAGACGCGGCCTGAGCTGTGTAGACAGCTGTCAGCTGCTGAAAGGCGAACGCCGGCCGTCTCCGCACGAACGTCACCTCGAGTCGACGCAACGCAACGCGAGGTGGTCGCACACGCAGTTTCAGATTAGCCTGTGAGGAGAGAAGGAGGGTGTTCTTACAAGAGGAGGAAGGGAGGGATCAGGAGGAAGGGAGGAGCAGGAAGAGGAAGAGAAGTCGCTCGTACCGGATTTATTACCAGATGGCGGTTTGTTTTGGTTGGAGAAGAGGAGGATCAGCGGTCGGGGTTCGGTTCTGATCGGAATCTGTTTCTGGACGACAGACAGTTGGGTTGGTGGAGTCAACGGACAAGTTAATCTTCCGCTGTTCGGGTAAGACTCCAGACTCCCAGACAGGCTGGCATGCTGCACTCTGCGCGGTGTGTATGCATGTGTGTATTCTGTATGTATATATGTATGAATGAATGTGTGTGTGTGTATTTATGTATGTATGTATGTATGTATGTATGTATGTATGTTTGGTATTTTGTATGTATGTATGTATGGATGTATGTAAATTGTGCATGTATGAATATATATATATGTCGTTATGTATGCATGTATTTTTGCATGTATGTATGTATGTATGTATGTATGTATGTATGTATGTATGTATGTATGTATGTATGTATGTATGTATGCATGTATCTATGCATGCATGAACGCATACATACAAACATTCATGCATGCATACATACATACAAGTGCATTTATGTATATACCAGAGGTGCACAACCCGCGGCCCGCGGGCCGCATGCGGCCCCCGGACTTGTCCTGTGCGGCCCTCGGGGCAATTTAAAATGACAAAGGAAAGTGGCCCCCGAGCAGAAATTATATAAACTAAATTTAAAACTTCATTATATTGCTAACAATTTCTGATAGAGAAGGGTAAAAAACCGCTGTGTTTGATGATAAGGCATAAGGCTGTCTGACATGGCCTTTCTTACAGATTTCACAGGTCATCTGAATAATTATGTTGAATCATCGCCTTCAAGGTTTAGAGCACTATATTTGACGTGTTTCAAGCGTTAGGGACCTACAAGCTGTTCAACTGAAACTACAGCTCTTCCTCTCACATCTGCTGTCTGGCAATCGTGTTCATTTTGAGATATGCTCACTTTTCCAAAGGGAGCACCAGTACGTATGACTTTATTATATCACAGTCATGTGAAAATTTAAAGAAGGAATTTCTTAACCCTTTCAAGACTTCAAAGAAAAGAAAGAGCTGTCTAATTTTATGCGTGATCCATTTTTGCTGTCCAGCAGAGGATGTTCCTGACGAGTACCATTTATAACAGTCATCGACCTTCAATGTTCAGCTTACCTGAAAGTGGCCTTTGAGGAAACTCACATTTTAACATTTTTCATGAATCTTTGTCCTGACAAATTTGGAAAAATTATGGAAATGGCTTTAACATTGGTTTCAGCATTTGGGAGTAGGCCTACATATTTGTGTGAACAAACACTTTCGATCGTGAACATCACTAAGAACAAACTAAGATCAAATTTGACTCATAATAATCTCAGCTCCATTTTGAAGATTGCAACAACTGATTTGCAGCCAAATATAGATGAAGTAGGCTAGTTCAACGCATTCAGTCAAAACCATCTCATTAGTCAATTTAGCTGTGTAGGTCTATAGCAGCAAATTGCGCATTATAATTAGATTTGAACGTGAACTATGCAAGATTAAGTAAAAATTGGTTTTAAATTCTGCTGAGTCTTCACTGTTGTTTTCATTTACCAAGTCGTTGTTAGGCTTTTGCAAGATAGTTAAAATGCACTTTGTTAAGCGTCCAGATACTTGCATACGTACATAAATGCATTACGTCGTATTTGCGGCCCTCGACTTTTTTTCTAAAATGCAATCTGGCCCTTGGCCAAAAAAGGTTGTGCACCCCTGGTATATACATATGTACATGTGCAGGTAGGTAATTAAGTGAATAGGTACGTATGTTTGTGATCCTTCAGTATATATCGGGTTCCTTCCCTATGGGATAAGCCCAGCGCAGAACTTGACCTATGCTACCATATTTTGCGCTCTCTTACAATGTCATTAAACACTAACGATTCCCATTTAAAATCCTATCCGGCTTCTCCTTCTGTCTTCCTCGCCGTTCCAATTCCAAACACCATCTGTCTCACCTGGAACGGAATCCGACCATATCCTTCTCACCCTGCCAGACCTTATAACGCCCGTTCTTCGTCTCTACACTGGCTTCCGGTTCAAGCGAGCAGTCCTCGTGTGCAAACCACAAAGCACGTGCGAAGTCTTTGCAATCCTACTTGTCATCCGTTGTTCAGTGTTTAATCTAGACGTCTTTTGGGGGGGAAATTTCCCCCCCCCAGGATTGAAGTTTCCCCCCAGAACTCAGCAATATTGTAAGGCAGAGACCTTTTGGGGGGGAAATTCCCCCCCCCCGAGAAACCTTGTTCCCCCCCCAGAACAGGGGGACTAGATTACACACTGTCCGTTGTTATATAGACACTGCAGCTCTGTTAAAGGCTAAACCTCTTTTCGATATGCATACAATATATATATATATATATATATATATATATATATATATATATATATATATATAATACTAATAAAAATAACTATTATTAATTAATAATAATAAAAGTAATAAATAATAGTAACAAAATTAAAATAATAATAATAGAGTCAGTGATATATCACTGTCGGTGTTCGGTGTTCGATATATATATATATATATATATATATATATATATATACATATATATATAAAAATTATATATGCATAATACATATATATATACACTCATCGAAGAGAGGTTTATCCTTATATGTTACCTTATATATATATATATATATATATATATATATATATATATAATTGTAATAATAATAATAATAATAATAATAATAATAATAATAATAATAATAATAATAATAATAATAATGATAATAATAATAATAATAGTAATAATAATAATTGTATTGTTATTATTCTTATTATACATTGATTAATAATAATAATAATTATTATTATTATTAATTATTATCATTATTATTCAATCTCTTGTAGAGAAATCGATTGTGTTACAGTTAAAGCGATCGTGATAAAGTCACTTACATGTTACAATTGAACGCAGTTGATGAATATAACGTCGGTGGAATTTATTTAAAGGGTGTCTGTAGAGAGCTTTACATATGAAGATAAATCTATCACTGACTCTATTATTATTATATTTTTATATTGTTACTATTATTTATTACTTTTATTATTATTAATTAATAATAATAATTACTATTGTTATTAATTATTATCATTATTATTCAATCTCTTGTAGAGAAATCGTTTGTGTTACAAACAATGCGAGAGTGCCACTCCGTGCTGCGATCTTACGATAGAACGCAGTTGAAGAATATATATAACGTCAGTGGATTTCATTGAAAGGGTGTCTTTGGAGAGCTTTACATATCAAGATAAATCTACCACTGACTCTATTATTTTTTTATATTATTACAATTATTTATTACCTTTATTATTATTATTATTATTATTATTATTATTATTATTATTATTATTATTATTACTTAATTAATAATATTAATTATTATTACCAATTATTATTATTATTATTATTATTATTCAATATCTTGTAGATAAATCGATTTTGCTACAGTTAAACCCAGAGATGGGGTGCTCGGTTGTCTAGTGGTTAGCGCGCTGGACTGTCAATCGAGAGGTCGGGGTTCAAATCCCCGCCAGGGCAGAAATTTGGTTCGAGATTTCTGTTCCACCTGCACCGCCTAGCCAACTCAGCTATGATGAGTACACTGACCGTACACTGTCAGTGGGAAGATGAGACGTCGAGGGAGAGGACTGGCCACCCGCCCTCATATGCCGAGGCTAAGAAAATGAAGTCGTTAGTAGTAGGCCCCTAGTAGTAGTAGTAGTAGTAGTAGTAGTAGTAGTAGTAGTAGTAGTAGTAGTAGTAGTAGTAGTAGTAGTTCACACTTATTATTATGAAGAAACCTATCATTTGTATTATTGTCTGAAGCGCCATCTCAGCTGCAGTGCTCAGATGTCGCAATGTCGGGGAGAGGGAAATGTTCCCCCGTTGAAGAGCCACCGAAATCCGTTGGAATAAGTACGTGGTCTCCAGTGGATCATTGTTGCGTCCGTTATCCGGCTTCCCAACTCCGAAACGACCTGCAGACCTTTCCCGCCCCTTCCCTGGTAGCCTAATATACGAGAGACAACATACCTTTAGCAACGCCTGGCATTGACATTTCGATGCTTCCACGCAGTTGCTTTCCGAAAAACTCTGTACCAGAACTTAACTAAGAATGGCTGTTCCAGATGTTTCTCTCTGTTTTAATTAGTATTTAAGTCCCGGAGGGATCATACGTACTTTGGGGGCAAAAAGATAATAATGATTATTAATAATTATTATTAATAATTATTTCAGGATAGAGAAATGGGCGGAAGTGTTTGGGCAGACTATCTACGACATTTGTGCCAAAGCCACCGCCCTCTCTGACATCCGAACGGTAAGAAGACCTCCTTCATCTGCTTCATCAACCCTCAATCCTTCCTTAACCCTCAACATTTTCTCAAATCTTCCTCAACCCCCAATCTGTCCTTAATCCTCAACCTTTCCTCAATTTCCCTCCGCCATTAATTCTTCCTTAACCCTCAACATATTCTCTATTCTTCCTCAATCCTCAATCGTTCAAATGCAAACCTGTATACCCACATAACAGAGGCATATACCCATATAACAGAGGTGTACACTGTACACCCATATAACAGAGGTTACGGTCTGTACACCCATATAACAGAGGTGTACACCCACATAACAGTGGTTACAGTCTGTACACCCATATAACAGAGGTGTACACCCACATAACAGAGGTGTACACTGTCCCTGTCTCTTTCTATGACACTGTACACCTCTGTTATGTGGGTGTACACCTCTGTTTTATGGGTGTACAGACCGTAACCACTGTTATGTGGGTGTACACCTCTGTTATGTGTGTGTATATGTCTCTGTTACAGATGTATATATGTCTCTGTACAGTGTGGGTGTACAGTACACTGTACACCCACATAACAGAGACATATATACACACATACCAGAGGTGTACACCCACATAACAGACGCGTACACACATAAAAGCGTCGTAGACAATGAATGCCGTGTTTCATAGACAATGATATTGTCTTCCCACCCCAACAGCAGCTGCCCATCGTCCGCAACACCACCCTACCACTCATTCTCCCTTTCAGCGACCCGAAATAAATCGAATGAAGAGGACGCCGCTGGGGACACGATGCTCTACGACCGAATGTCCCTCTTTATGACCGTCTGGCTGTCTCTGTCCCTGTCTCTTTCTATCACATAAACACACACACGCAGTCACACAAAAACACACCTAACACACACACACACACGCACGCACGCACGCACGCACGCACGCACGCACGCACGCACGCACGCACGCACGCACACACACACACACACACACACACACACACACTCTCTCTCTCTCTCATTATCTTTCACTTTCACTCTTTCACACTCTCTCACTCTCTCTACTCTCTCTCAATCTCTCTCACTGTTTCACTCTCACTCTCACTCACTATCACTCTCTGTCACTCTTTCTATCACTCTCACTGTTGTGTTATGGCATTGTCGCTGTGCAGGATTACATTCTGATGGATCCGAAGGTTCAACCAGTACACGGAGAGAATCTCATCGAAGAGATGAAGCTCAAGATGGAACAGATGCTGAGGCAGAAGATCAACGCCGTCCAGGTAAGATATCGATCCATCGATCGTTGCCATGGATCGATCGATCGATGCCATGGTAACCATGATCGATCCATCGATCGATGCCATGGTAACCATGATCGATCCATCGATCGATGCCATGGTAACCATGATCGATCGATCGATCAGTCTTATGTTCTATTAGAAAGTGAAACAATTTGAAAATAAAAATTCTGAAACACACAAAAAAACACTGAAAACAGTAAAAAGAAAAGCACAGCGCAAAACTGTATAACACAACAAAATACAGTGAAATGCATTGAAATAAATGTCTAAACTCAGTGAAACATAATGAAACGCATTGAAACGCAGCATAAGCAATGAAACCTATAGTGAAACGCATAGAAACACATTGAAACGTAATAAAAAGCCAAGAAACACAAGGAAACTCAGTGAAACAGTGAAACGTTATGAAACGTAGAGAAACATAATGAAATGCAATGAAACACAACAAAACGCAATGGAACATAGTGAAACGCAATGAAACGTAGAAAAACTCAGATGAACTCAATGAAACACAACGGAACATAGTGAAACGCAATGAAACGCAGTAGCACACAGTGAAATGCAGCGAAACAAAGTGAAACGCAGTGAAACACGATGAAACGAGAGACGGTGCCAGCCTCTATCGCCAAAACATTTCGTGATTTCCTGGGAGACTGGAGTGAATGTTCAGCCGGATGTTGACCATTTAACTGATGGACACGAGGACAGACGGATGGACGGACGGAGAGAAGGAGGAACGAGTGGACGGAGAAGGGGCATTAGGAGGGCAGACAGACAGACGGAAGGAGGTAGGGAGACACAGAGGGACGGACAAAAGACGGGTAAAGGTGTACATAACAGGTTCCAATTGATTGAAGTCGTCTTTCGAAAACAAACTACTTCACACAAGCGACAACATTACGACCTGTACAGAACTCAGTTAGAAGCTTCCGGTGTTTGTGGCTGCAAGGGCCGTTAATTCTGCCCCCTCTTTTCCGCAGGCTTGTGACTGGCACTACCAGAGTATGGGCAATGGCCGCGCGACCACCTGTTTTGGTCCATTTCCAGCGGGTCATCCTCCTACGGGGTCAATGAGAGACCCCTTTGTGCAACTGGATCTCTGAGAGTTGGAATGCTTGGCATCTGCTCAGTCAAGGAGGGAGGGACGAAGGGAGGGATGGACGTAGGGAAGGAGGTAGAGATGGACGGAGGAAGATATGGACGGAGGGACTGTGGGAAGGAGGGAGAGATGGATGGAGGGAGTTGGTTTTGAGTGACCAAAGGTTGGTAGCGTGCTTTAAGCCATCAGCTGAGAAGAGCGTCGGTATTTACCTTATTTCTAGATGGACCGATAAACTCACAGAGACACAGACAAAGACAGAGAAGGAGAGAGAGGGGAAAGGAGACTGCCAGAAATACACACAAATACATACGGAGGCAGTGAGCAGCAGATGCTCAGGAAACAGACTGAGAGAGAGACAGACAGGGAGACAGACAGGGAGACAGACAAAGAGACAGAGAGAGACAGAGATGTACAG
>OY744606.1:2460575-2525575 GCA_963556255.1 Allolobophora icterica | reverse complement strand
ATCGCTAGATGGACGTCACACATGTCCTAAGAAGTTGTGTCTAAGGTAAGGTCGACGTCAACGGCCCAGGCAACCATAAGATGTCGTTTAACAATAGAAACTCCAATCGATTTGATCCAAAACCAGTTTTCTACATAAAGTTTTATGACTATCACCTGGTAGTAGCAGTTTCCAGTATTTAAACACTGGATACCACATGTGTATAAAGGCGGATGGTGACGTTCATCATCTACTGTACGACAAAGCGACTTTAAACAGACTATAGCTATTAAAAATGATTTGTTCTGTCTAAAGGCAACTAATAACAGGTAAAATGATCGACGCAAACGGCTGTGACACAAAGATGTAAAAAATCCTGGAAAATGCAACGTTCCCTCTAGACACCTTAACAACTGGTTTATCCGACATCATATATACTCTTCAAACACATTTAAAAGTACTGTTGTGTTTCAAGTCTAACGCATACGCGTGTAAGTTAAAGTCAAGGTCAACGGCCCTGGCAGCCACAAGATGTCGCCAAACACTAGTTACTATTAATCTACAAAGGAGGAGAACGAAGTTAATCCATTAATTTTACAAGAATCGTTAAACAGACAGATGCTACTAACTATTAAAAATTACGTTTTCTGATTAAAGCCCTAGGTTTTAGGTTTGGCGGTTTCCCTCGTAGAATGAAGTGACCAACGACTGTAGGCGGTTCAAGTAAGCATCTGTCGGCCAATGGGCGTTGATTTCATTTTGGTTTACACATCTTACAAGCATAGGCTGCTGAATTTAATTATATGCATAGCCTAGGCAACATCGTCCGCTTTGTGGAATGGAGGCGAGGCGCAGGGACGGTCGGTCGATCGGTGGTAGCCCCCACCCTAGGCCCTTCACCCTCCCTCTGGCCTACCCCGATCAATTGACCACTTGTATATATAACCGAGCTTTGGGTCGTAAACCTGTATATACATGCCAGCTGTTGATGCTGTCACCGTTGCCTTATTATACCCGGAACACTAAAGACAATAAGCTGTATTTCATATTCTAAGAATTTGCACCAGTATCAGATGCTAATATACAGCCTAAGGAAGAGAGACTAGGTCACATGCCAAATTATGCTAATGAACTTAGGAAATGAACTTAGGAAATGTCCTTTCACAATTGAGTCTTGGTTTGCAGTACTCATTCTAGTTTGAATTTCGCTGCAGCAGAGTTGAGCTTCGTAATTTCTTCACTTCATAGCCATTTTAAATCGCATAGTCGATACAGCTTATATCTCGTGTCTGTATATTATATTATTATCTTGTTTCAGTAGTGGACCTTATAGTAGTATAACATTGTATTTCGTTAGTGGACATATATTAGTATCATTATATCGAACTATTTCCAAAGATGGATGGAGACTACGCTGTACCAACGACACCGACTTCAGGTGTTGCAGTTGGCAACATGCGAACATTTAAAAAACGGTTGTCTGATGGATCTACCAAGAGTTATAGCTACCCTTACGTTTCTGTAAGGAAACATTTTGAATTAACTTTTACAACCGACAGTGATAAACTTAAATTTGAGCAAAAATGTGAGGACATTCGCTTGGCGTTGGGAGTAAAAAGTTTGAGAGAAGTTCTGGTGAAAGTCATAATGGATGTTGACACCAATAAGCTCTCTTCTGCAACTCAACATCCGCAGCAGACACTCACGATGTCTTCAGTCACGGAAGAAGTAAGTGAATCAACTTCACTGACTGATCCAGCATCTGTCACAGCAGCAATATCAGCAGCTCCAGCAACAGCTTTGGAGACTGCACATGAGAATTTTGTTGGGCAGTGCTCCAGCATTGCCCAGTTGATCGACACAATCTCACAACATTCATCCACATGTGTGACGCCGTATTCAGTGAAGTCATGGACACACAGTGGTCATGTGCTGTCGGTGGATATGGAGTGTGCGAAAAAACACTCCTTTCAGTGGAGTTCCTCATCCACAATAGACAGCGAGCGGAAGGAATTTGAAGTCAACCACCGAGTGATGTTGAGCTACCTGGCCTCTGGTATGACACCCATACAGTACGAGCGCTTTAGCGACTTCAGTCGGTTTGGACTATTGTCAGACCTTTTCCGCAGGAGGAATATGGTTACATTTAGTGCCATTTCTGAGAACCTGCGAAAGCAATCTATATTTGGCGCTAGAGCGCAGGAGTCTTCACTGTCGCCTGATGGAGCTATCTCTATAATGACTGACGCACGACATCATTGTAGACGAAATAGTTATCACACCGACCATGTTGCTATCGGGTTGAAAACTCACAAAGTCGTTGATATTCAACACATTAACGGGAATGATGATAACTGTTCACAGCGTCACGAGGCAGTGGGATTCGACAGGATGTACGAGAGCCTGGATCTCAGCAACATTAAAGTTGCCCATCATGTGCATGATCGAAACATGACAATCAACAAGCGCCTACGTGAGAGGAAGCAAGCCAGGAATTCCAATGACCGCTGGCACTGCACCCGTCCTATAACAGCCGGGGTGAAAAAAATTGGGCAAGGAGCACAAAAAAACATTGGAAAAACATGGCATCCCGAGCTTTCTGACAAGGGTGCTGCCATTCGAAACCACGTCTATTGGTGTATGGACAATTGCAATGGAGATGCCCAAACCCTGCGTAAGCTCATAGAATCATGCATCCCTCATTTTCAGAACAACCACAGCAAGTGCCATGAAACTTCCCACTGCAAAGAGCCGGGGCATATGATTGAAGTTCGAATTGTTTCAAATGAGGCTGCAATTACAATGCTCCAGGACTTTCTTCGGTCGTTGGTAGTGTACAAGCACGCTGAAGATTATGTCAAAGGCCACGACACATTTTATGTGGAAAGTTTTAATAACGTTTGTCTGATCTATCTGGATAAACGGATACACTACGGGAATTTAATGTACGAGCTGCGGAGCAATCTGGCTGTCTTGGACTGGAACGAACACGTCGACAGACCATACACGTCTATATGCACGACTGTTCGTTCGAAAAACCCACGTCGCCAAATCGGGAAAAAAGTGTATCGGCGCAAGACCTACGTATTTGTTGAGAACATTTGGAATTTGTACATTGCCGTGTGGTCAGCATCTAAAGCAATATCGGAGTCTGTGACAGAAACTTCTGCAGATAAGGAGACCTGCCAGAGTGAAATCTCTTCGGACGAATCCGATGACGACCAATTAGGAGACAGTGAGAGCTTTTCAAATGAAAGCAATGCACCCTACACAGTAGAATAACCGTAAGAGCTGTGACAATATTGTATGATACACTAAAATCAAACATATCAGTGCTACATAACCATCAACCGTCATTACACATAACCACCTTAGCATTCTGCTGTCTACTCTGCTTGACCTCCCCGGATTTTGGCCTGGCATAGGACAGAGAGATGTGTGGCAGAGCTGATGTGTGGCAGAGCTGACTGCTATCACACGCGTCCACAGGTGGCGGATAGTGGAACGACCTCTAGAAATAGAGGTCAGCTGCGAAATAAGCAGGGTTATATCTGACGAATAAGCAGTCGCGGACCAACAGCGGCAAGGCTAGTAGGGCACACTGTAGAAAAAGAGTGGCATTTTGCTTGACAACTAAAAGCTGCAAATATCCAATAACAGCCTTGTGACATGGGAGCACATGACTCAATTTAAATAAGCCTGATGACCCTCTGCCTAGCGGGCATGTGTTCATCACCAAGACTAGGTCCACAGCGGAAAACTGTGGTTGATGCCACGAAGGGCATCCGATCTGTAACAAGATGCTCCAATCTGTATAAAAATGAATCTGTGGCTTACCCCCCCTCAACGAGGTCCTAATCCAAGCAAGAAAAAAAGAAGATTGAACGGACAAGGGACTGTGGCCATTGCAAAATTGATTTGACATAGCACTTATGAAAAACCTAGTCTCCGTAACGTGGTTTTCGTGTGGCGCCGAGCAATTGAGGGCAATTCAGGTTTAAATCCACCTCTGAGTAGGAATCTTGAAGAGGCGCTATATAAATTTAAAATGGGGGAATGTTATGTTACATTGAATCATAGCTATGACAGGTGTACATAAGCAGCTCACAATCGATAAAATTCTGCTTTATGTCAGAAAGTAAGTGTACAATAAAAATCTCTCTGTCTAAACAAAGTCCGGCGAATTATCCAAAGTATCAATGTTACTCCCACTTGTGGCCCATGTAAGGCGTGCCTGTTGGATTCGGATACAACGATCTCACTTTTCGCACTACGCAATCTGGCATTATTTCCCGCATGTGAAGTACACCGTTCGATTCCGTTAGTTTCTTGGCCAGATATAATGGGCTCGTCCACCCACCCAAGTTGCAAATGATCTTCCAATATTTTCCATAAATTACTCTTCGTATTGGACTGTTAGCTGCATGCGCTGCTTGTCCTCCGCCAAGCCAACCTGGAGATGCAGAACCCACGCACGGAGAGAGAAAACAAAGAGGACAGGCGCCTTCCGATTGATGATTTTCACCCTGCAGCTGCAAATGATCAGCTGACACTTGAATGTCATGACTGTTTTGAGCCTCAATTTCTGACTCTGTACTATTTCCATTGGACGCGACCAAGACCTCCTTCGAAGCGGCATCCATACAAGATTTTCTTCTCTTTGGTGGTTCCAACTCTGCAATTGGAACAAAGGCAGTTTCGATTGGTTGGAGATATATTTATAATGTCATCAACATACAATTAGCTCTTTCGACTTGACTTGAACGACAGCTTAGCTGGGTTATGCATATGTTTATTGTCTTATTACATATCGTAATAATAATAATCATGGTAATTTTAATAATTACATTTTTAATTGGCCATTTATTATCATTACTGCTGTTACTGCTGTTCACATCAGTTGTCATTATACTAACATTGCTGATGTTATTATTACTATGTATTTCTATAGCATGGTTTGAGCTCAATATTTGCAAGGATAATAAATGCAATTTAATTTAATATTTATAAATCTTAGTTCAATCTTATTTGCGCACGTATAGCGCTACCTGAAGAACAATAGGGCCTACTTGTACAGGGTTCACCACACAAAACAATTTATACAATTTCAGTATATATATATATATATATATATATATATATATATATATATATATATATATATATATACGCATCGTCTTCATAATTACCAATTTTTTCAAAATTCCAGTTGTTGTGAGCAAAAAATGCCCGTATGGCTTCCTCTTGATCGCCATCTACCACAATAGTAAGTTCGTATTTGTTCATGGCAATCTAATCGCATATAGAAACTACAGACTTGTTTCTCAACCCTGTAAGTATCTTCATAGCAATGAACTCCATAGTAATATGAGTGTATGGGGGGGGGTAAATTTGGATAATTGGAACAACTTGTATACATTCTAGAAGTACAGGTATGACCTCTAGCCAGCTTACCTGGCTTTCGTATACACAAATTAGTCGACCCACAGCTCGGTTATATATATACAAGTGGTCAATTGATCGAGGTAGGGCCTGTACGGGGTATGCCCTGTCGGGTCTAGTCTGCCCTAGCGATGCATCTCCATCCATCCGTCCGACCGCTAGAGGGCCAGAGGGAGGGTGAAGGGCCTAGGGTGGGGGCTACCACCGATCGACCGACCGTCCCTGCGCCTCGCCTCCATTCCACAAAGCGGACGATGTTGCCTAGGCTATGCATATAATTAAATTCAGCAGCCTATGCTTGTAAGATGTGTAAACCAAAATGAAATCAACGCCCATTGGCCGACAGATGCTTACTTGAACCGCCTACAGTCGTTGGTCACTTCATTCTACGAGGGAAACCGCCAAACCTAAAACCTAGGGCTTTAAAGGTAACTAATTTCAGGGAAGATGATGGCATAAAAGGCTGTGGCAGCCAGAAGATGTCGTTTAAAACCGTCGAATACAATGGTCTCTTTAGACACCTTTAAAACTTGCACCTTACCTATAGATAACCTTCAACTGCATTTAGTTGTAAATTGTATTTTTTTTATTTTTACTTATTGAATTTAATAACGAACGCTTTATGTTTGTATCTGCGTGGGTCTGTGCATGTGTGTGCGCGTGTGTGTGCGTGCGTGTTCGTGTGTGTGTTAGTCACTAGTGTGTGTGCCTGTCTATGTGTCCGTCTGTGTCTTCTTTGTGTCTGTATTATGTGTCTTACTCTGCGCTCCTGCTTGTTTGTATCCGTACGTGTGCCTATCTGTGTTCGTGTGTGTCTCTCTCTCTCCCTCTCTCTCCTCTCTCTCCTCTCTTTCTCTCTCTCTCTCTCTGTATGTGACTATGTGTCTTTGTTTGTCTGTCTGTCTCTCTCTCTCTTTCTCTCTCCATCCGTCCGTCCGTCCGTCCATCTCCCTATCTCTCCACGTCCCTGCCTTTCTCTCTCCGTCCGTCCCTCCTCCCATGTGGCCATCGCAGTTACAGGTTGACGACAACAACCCTGGCAGACACAAGATGTCGCTAAACACTGGATACCACATATAGATTAAAACAGATCACGTTAATCGTCTTCGGTACGACAAAGCGACTTTAAACAGACTATAACCATTTAAAAAAATTTGTTCTGAATAAAGGTAACTCATATCAGGGAAGATGACGATATAAAAGCCTGTGACACCTATAAGATGTAAGAAAACAGGGAATATTAACGTTCTGTTAAAACACCTCTAAAACTTTTTTTCCGACGTTATATAAATCTTCATACGCGGTGTAACGCATTATTGTTACTCTTTGGGTGGATTTCACATCATAATATTCGGCGTAAACTACCCGGCATCCCCGAGGTGCCTCTAAACACAAGATATTACTAATTTATAAAGAAGATGAACGAAATATATCAATTTCTTTATGACATACAGTCGTTAAACAGACATAATAAAATGCTACTAACGACTTAAATGATTTTTTCTGACTAAAGGCAACTAATATCAGAGAAAAAACGACATAAAGGACTGTGACACCCAGAAGTTGTCGTTTAAAATTGGAAAATGCAACGTTCCGTTTAGACACCTTCAGAATTTGTTCCACGACGTTATATAAAATCTTCAAACGCGTTTAACATCAGTATTGTGGCTACACAAACGCAGACAGACTACGTTGGATAGATAGGAGGATGTAACATCACTTGGTCTAACAATTTCCTTATGACAAAGAATCGTCAGACAGACAGGTGCTACTAACTATAAAAATGACTTTCTCTGTTTAAAGGTAACTAATTCCAAAAAAGGCTGTGACAGCTGGAGGATGTTGTTTAAAACTGTCGAATACAGTGGTCTGTTTAGACACCTTTAAAAGTGTTTCCACCTAAGCTATACATAACCTTCAACTGCGTTTAGTTCCAAGTTAAACCACCAAGTACGCCATTATTACCTTCAAAGACGTCACTGGCCATTGTAGTAAAATAATAATAATAATAATATTGATATTCTTTATTATTTCAAACTGACAGACGCAGTAAGATTACAGTGAAACATGAAAGCACAATAATGGATCCTAATTAAACACACGGTTTGGCAGCCATGCAAGATGTCGTCAAACTGTGGAAATAATAATAATAATAATAATAATAATAATAATAATAATAATAATAATAATAATAATAATAATAATCGCACGGATGGCAAAAAACCGGACGGCATTACCCTCGTTCCATGGAGGGCGGGTCGGAGTCTGGTGTGGGACGCCACGGTTGTGGACAAGCTCGCGGCATCTTACTTGCCCTCTACAGCCATTCTATTCAAGCCGGAGCGGCTGCCAAGCTAGTTGACAGCAGAAAGAGTACAACGCGCTCCTTCATAGAAGCTCGCAGACCGACATTTCCAGTAGGCGATGGGGAAGCTCTCACTAAACAGAGGACCTGGAATAGATCCCAGCTGATTGATCTTGACAAGACGTAGGTCTGGTCCGCTTACAGCGACCCACTCAACCGAGCGAGACTGGGAGCGGTGGCAGCGCCACACGCCGGTGATTGGCTACTGACCGTTCCAATTGCGTCATGCGGAATAGGCCTGAGCAACGAGGCGGTCCGAGTGGCGATTGGTCTCCGCCTTGGCCTAAACCTGTGCGCCCCACATCAATGCCAGTGTGGCGAGACAGTGGATCCAGGAGGCCATCACGGGCTGGCGTGCAGGCAGTCGGGTGGTAGGGCAAACCGCCACTTTGCAATGAATGACACCATCTGGAGAGCCCTCCTCAGAGCCGATATTCCAAGCTCCAAAGAACCGCCAGGCCTCCTTCGCAGCGACGGCAAAAGACCAGACGGAGCGACGCTCGTTCCATGGGCTAAGGGAAAATACATCACATGGGACGCTACCAGCATCCATACTTGTGCGGCATCGTACGTACAAATGTCGTCGACGACCCCTGGAAGCGCTGCGGAACTTGCTGCCTCTCGGAAAATCACTAAATACGCAGACCTTCCGGCAACGCACAACTTCGTCCCCATAGCCTTAGAATCACTGGGTCCGATAAATAGAGAAGGCTGTGAATTTCTAACAGAACTGGGGCGTAGGATGACCACCGCCACCGGCGACCCTCGCGAGACCGCACATTTATTCCAGCGCCTTTCAATCTGCACACAACGTTACAATGCAATTGCATTCAGAGGCACATTCATGCACAACACTGGGGACGAGGACCATGAGCCCCAGTAGTGACAGTAATTCTTCGGAATTCCTTCTAGGAGCCTGAGGGATTCTCCTACCTCGGGCAAAATATTTAAAAATAATAATAATAATAATAATAATAATAATAATAATAATAATAATAATAATAATAATAATAATAATAATAATAATAACAAAAACAACAACAACAATAATAATAATAATAATAATAATAATAATAATAATAATAATAATAATAATAATAATAATAATAATAATAATAATAATAACGCCATCTGCTTCTCATCGACCTTTTCATGATAAATTGTTTACTGAGTGACGCTGAGATGGCGCTTCAGATTATTTAATTATTACTGTTATAATAATAATAATAATAATAATAATAATAATAATAATAATAATAATAATAATAATAATAATAATAATAACAAATAATAATAATAATAATAATAATAATAATAATAATAATAATAATAATAATTAATAATAATAACGCGGTGGCCTTTTGGGGTACCTTCACTAACTTAGACCTAGACGAATAGGGCCCATTCCAGACAATTCTACACTGTAAATAATGTTGAAGTCCCTGATGGATCCTGTTTACCTCGGGGCATAAAAAAATCTAATAATAATAATAACAATAAGAAAAATAATTATAGCAGTAATAATAATAATAATAATTATTATTATTATTATAATGATAAACTGCCAGTGACAAAAAATTGTGCTGGATACCACTGGCGTAAACTTGTCCAAAATATGGGGGGCATTTTGATTATGCACTGTACACTTATTGCATTGGTTGTACAGTCCATCTCAATTATTGGGAGGGGGCACGTGACCCGGCTCCCCCTCATAGTCTACGCCTATGCTGGGTACTCGTGTAAATAAACGTCGTCAGTGGATGGCCATGGCAGCCACAAGATGTCGTTTATCACTGAAAACTACAAATGAGTGAAGTAGGAGGGCTATTTTCGCTATGACACATGGGCGGTAAGCTTGTGGCAAGGTGGCACATTTGTTACAGCGCTTGGTCTGTAACGCGGCGGATGGTACGGGGTTTGAGCCTCACCCGACGCGGTTACAGTGTAGCGACCTTGAGCCAGGGTGAGAGTTGTCGGGCACGTGTCGACCCCTTCGTATTTCTTAGGGACCCACAGTGAGTCTTCACTGCACACCACAGGAGGGTCGTTTTCAACCCTCTCAGTTGTACTAGTGTGATTATTTTGTGCATATATTTTAGCATTTGCCTTCACAAATTCACTTTGTGGGTTACTAATAGAGCTATGCTCTGGTTCATTGTGAGATTTGTGACCATGTGAATTGTATACTAATAAATTTAGTGATTTCGTCGCTTTAAATAGTTTAAGCTTCTGTTGCATTTTTTATTTTTCTCAGTCTGCAAAATACGGATAAAATATTCAACTCCACATGGATCAAACTCATCAAAGTCTACCCCCACCCCATGCAATAATTTTTATACAATTCTCACTCTGCCATGAGCAAATCTTTCACTCACAACTGCTCAGCTAGTATCTATACATATAGTTTCCTTATATGCAAATTTGTCCTGGTATAACGCTACGTCACAAAGCCTTTCTGTTCTATTGTGAAACCGTTTGTGACGTCACTATACTGTCGTCTTGACGACGGTCGTCTTGACGACGGCGTTCAGAGCATTTTAACCAACGTCATAATTATGACGGGAAAATACACTAGTAATAATTAATTGCGTAACTGACTATCGGGGTTGTTCGATAGTCTAGTGCTCTAGTGTAGCGTGCTGGACTGTTAAAGAAGAAGAGTGTTTTTTATGTTAGGCGGCTTAGGCCCTATAAATTGATTGACTGGGTTGGGCCCTACGGCGTCTCATCAGGGGAGTGAGGGGACGCTGCCTCCCAGAAGACACCCCCTCCATAGAACGGCACCAGAGGCGGCGCTACACCAGGGCGCGCCAGGGCGAATGCCCTGTTAAAAGCCTTTGCCCTGGTCGATGCCCTGCCAGAATTTTTGCCATGTCCAGAATTTGTTCGGGAATATTTGTTATATCCTGAGATATAAATTCACTAAATTCTCTGAAATGTTAAAGTTTGCTTTACAAATGTCAAAAAGCGTTCAGCTCCCGGGGTTTCGCCCATCTGTCCTCCCGATTTTAAACAACTATAATACTGGAGGTTGCGATTTATGGCGAGCGCGGTAGCGCGATCATATAATTATAGTCACCATTTAAGCTCGCGCTTTCCATAAATCGCCCTCTGCACTGGTTAGTTGTATGACTGCCCTGGCTATGCCCTGGTTACAAAAAATGTCTGGCGCCGCCACTGAACAGCACTGCCGCTTGGCCGATTCTCGACTCTTCGCCGCAGCAAGGGATATTCAGGGACATGTCCTGCATGATCTGCTGCCACCTATCAAACGCACAGGCCACTTCCTGCGCCCACGAGCTCACGACCTGGAAATCCCGACCGCTGATAGCTTGTCCAGAAAAACGTTTATAATCAGGATGCTTAATGAAGCTGCTTAGTTTACGCTATGGGTAAAAACAATATAAATTGGGGATAATTGAGACAAATATTAGTAGCTAATATTAACATGTTATTATTATATTGCCTGTAGGCCCCTATAAACGTGTTTACGTTGCTGTACACCAAAATGCGGTTTGCAATTGGTTCCAATAAAGAATATTCTATTCTATTCTATGTTAATGGTGAGAAATTTCTAAAGGATATTTTCACACCTCTTTTAAGCGTGATATCCGCTCTAGAAGAAAAAAAAGCAGCGCTGTAGAGTAATTGTGTACCTAGCATATACCAAAGGTGCGAATTGCTCAACAATAATTTTAGCAAACGTATTGTATATTGTACATGGTATTGCATGTTGTACTGTATTGTATATTGCATGGTATTGTATTCTATGTGGTATTGTATTGTATGGTATATTGTATTGCATATTGACTGTACATTGTATTGTATTGTATTGCATTATAATTTGTATTGTAATGTATATTGTATTGTATATGGTATTGTATTTAATTTTAATGTATTGTGTTAACATAATATATATATAGTGCCGTAATGCATAGTATTGCATTATATTGTATAGCATTATATTGCATTCAGTTGCACTGCATTGTATTGTATTGTATTGTAGTTTAATTCATCATATTAAATTACGCTTCATTCTAATTTATTGCATTGTGTTGTATTGCATTGTAGTGTATGTCATTGTATTGCATTGCATGACGCCACATTACATTGTGTTCTATTGCATTTAAATGGACTTTACCGCAGCTTATTGAATTCCATTTTATTGCATTGTGTGGTATGGTATAGCATTGTATCGGATTTATCCGTACCACGTCGTGTTACCATGGCCTTATTGGTTGTGGTAGACGCTATTCTTACCCGACGGGGTGCGTTTTACCCAGGCGCCGAGGGACACAAGGGACCCTTTCAACGGATGGCGTGTTGATATAGGGGCCACTCCGTTCTACAGACCGGATGGGCATCGCTGATTGTCGCTAATGGTCCAGATATCGGGGCGGGGGCATTTTAGGCACACCTAAAAAGCGAGCAGCCCATCCTTATGAATATTGATTATGTGTATGCATATTTAATAGGACACTGTGAAGCGACGGCCGGTCGGAGGGTGGGTGCCGCCGGCGAGAAGCGTTCGGCTGTTACTGTTAGGCGGCGGCTGAATGATCGCCCGCCGAGGCCTCGTAAAACGAGGACTTCGTCGGTTCAAGCTGCCTCTTAATGTACCTATCTGTCTCTCTCTGCGTCTGTCTTTGTCTCTTTGTTTGTCTTTGTCTGTCTGTCTGTCTGTCTGTCTCACCTCTTGTTACCCGTCGGTATCCAATTGTCTGTGTGTGTGTGTGTCTCGATTTGGAGCAGAACGGACAGACACAGAGAGAGAGTTCCAAAATCTAGGTCCAGCAAACCGAAAAACATTGGTTAGAGCTTACGTCCCATATGCCCCTATGCGCGTGAGGACGCCGGTTCGCAGACGCTGGCGGCTTATTTAAGAAATTTAGGTAAGTGAGCAAGTAAGTTAGTGAGTAGCCTTTATTTGTATCTGACAAGCGCACATGTTTAAAACTATTTGGAGCTAGTACAAGGGGACCTCAAATGGAGTGGCACCCATTCAAGCGGGCAGCAATGGTGTGAGTGAGTGAATGAGGGAGTGTGTGATTGAGCGGAGTGAGCGAGTTAAAGAGGAAATGAATGGGTGATTGAATGATTGATTGATTGATTGATTGATTGAGTGAGTGAGTGAGTGAGTGAGTGAGTGAAAGAGGGAATGAATGGGTGATTGATTGATTGATTGATTGAGTGAGTAAGCGAGTGAAAGGGAATGAGTGGATAAGTGATGTGAGTGAATGAAAACTGTGTGAATCAATGATTTCGTTACTGCATGAGTGATCGAGTGAATGAGTGAGGTTGTGAAAGGAGTGAAGGATTGAGTGGAGAGAGAAGGAAGGAAAGAGAACAGTAGAGAGAGAGAGAGAGAGAGACAGACAGACAGACAGACAGACAGACAGACAGACAGACAGACAGAGACAGACAGACAGACAGAGAGAGACAGAGACAGAGACAGAGACAGAGCGACAGACAGACAGACAGACAGAGACAGAGATAGAGACAGACAGAGACAGAGACAGCGACGGAGACAAGAGACAGACAGACAGAGACAGACAGACAGAGAGACAGACAGAGACAGAGACAGACAGACAGACAGAGAGGGAAGAAGGCAGGATGGAATAATGGAGAATGGAGCGACCGCAGTTTCTAAGGCATCCTTGAGGCTGCTGCTGCAATTGCTGTTTCCAAAGAGAATTATCTTCAAGCTTCGACTGTCACCTGATGGATGGGCAGACTGAGTTATCTCACTGAACCTTGAAAACGGAATTGCCGTATAGAGGAAGAAGAGAAGCAGTTTCTTGGGTTGACCCGGAAAGACTGCAATCGGCGTGAAGTGTTAGCGACGTCATTTTCTTGGCTTCGGCATACGAGTTCAATGTCGATGTATCCGTTTTATAGCTGACCTCGCCAGGGAGCGCTATATGAAAAAGAAATCTTAAAATCTTTGTTTTCTGGAGGATTTGAACCATGAACATCTGGGTTGGCAGTCCAACTCGTTAACAACGAGACTATCTTACTTACGTACATACATCATACATACACGCATACATGCACACATACATGTACACACAGCGATACATACACACAAATACTTGTATGCATAGGCCTACGTGCATGTATAGTTTGTATGCGTACCTACATACAAGCATACATTCGTAAATATATCCTTGCGTTCATTTTTAAAACTATAATTATACACTGTATATACACTGTATATAAATAAATAAATATATATATATATACACATACACGCATATACAAATATATATCTTTATATGCATATATAAATACACGTACATACATGCATACGTAGATATGCAGTATATGTGCATGTGATGTAATTTTATTACTTGGTCGAATATTGTTAAGATTTGATTAGAGTTGATTAGAATACAATAGATGAGATTAGATTATAACAATGAACTCTACCATCATCTTATGTAGCGCAGGATCCTTGCCGAGGTTCAGAAAGGCGCTATAACAATTTTCTATTGCGTAATCCCTCTGAGAATGCGTCTTTTGATGGAGCGATCTAAAATGCGAATCTTTGTCTGGCAACAGGAACGGTCTGGAGAACGGAGGAGTACAAGGGCGAGAAGAGCATCGATGTCTTCGACTGCAGGGTCAGGCGCTGGTAAGTAGGATCGTTCCAGGCAAGGGCGAATTCAGAGGTCAATGGGGTCATGACCTCTCCGAGTTTAAGGGTCATGTCAAGGTGAATCCAGAGGTCAATGGGGTCATATCCCCTCAGAGTTGTTGGATTATGTCAAGGGCGAATCCAAAGGTCAATTCCCTCTGAGTTTAAGAGTCATGTCAAGGTGAATCCAGAGGTTAATGGGGTCGTGCTCCCTTCGAGTTTTGGGATCATGTCAAGGGCGAATCAAGAGGTCAATGGGGTCATGCACCCTCCAGGTTCTAGAGTCAAGTCGTTGGGTTGTCCTTCCAAATTGATTGAGGCCAAAGTCATCCACTGAAGTTTTACAGTAGGTTAACAAAGCAACTTGGAGACTAAGCTGGAGCCGAAGTTTTTGATTAGGATTCCACTAGAAGCGACCGTCTACTGCCTTGGGTGCCATTATTACGGCGCTATAGAAGTGATTTGATTATCTGTTTCTCTGTCCCCGTGTGTGTATTTCTGTCCGTCTGTCTCTCTGTCGGATGATCGGACGTTAGGCCTGCCTTATATTCGGGTTTTGGCAGTCCGAAGCCTGGAGTAAGGTGGGGGGCAACGCAAATCATCTACATTGTGGCACACAGCGTCGTTAAACAAACAGAAACATCTAACGAACCGTTAAAACTATTTTCTGATTAAAGGTTATTTAATTCAGGCAAAATGAACGACGTAAACCTCGGAATCAGCCACAAGATGTCGTTAAAAAGTGGATAATGCACACTCATTTTAGACACCTTTAAAACGTGTCTGACAACGCTATATATGATCATCAACCGCCGCATAATGCACTGAAACTTCCAATTACTTTCCAAAGCGACATAAATAGCGAGAACTATTAAAAATGACTTCTGTGGACGTCAATGGCCTTTGTTGCCATAAGATGTCGTTAAACTCTCGATACAGGCTTTATTATTCTTACAGTTTGTTTTGGCACAGCGTCGTTAAACAGCGACAAATTAACTTAACCACTAGTAAACCATTAGCAATACTATATTAGCTACGCTGCATTATGCCCTAGGATCTGTGAGAACGGTTGAAAATAATTATACACCCCTTTTAAGCATGATACTCGCCCTATAAGAGAGAGCAGAAGAGGGCCTGTATGGTATTTTAGTTGCAATTTGTTAGAGTTGTAACACACACCATTTTTAAGCGTGATATTTGCGGTATAAGAACGAGCAGACGCGAGTTCCTATATGTTGTGCAAAACCAATAGGTCTAATTGGCTAGAGCTGTTGAGAAATAATTACCTCTTTTAAGCGCGATATTCACCCCATATATGAAATAAGACTTGTATTGTATTCTTTTTTGCACCTCCTATAGTGGGATCTAATGAGGCGATCCTTATTCGGGTTGGTTAAGGTCGACGTCAACGGCTGAGACAGTCACAAGATATCGATATTGCCATATTAAGAATATAACTGTAAAGACTAAAGGAGACTGCATACTCAGACTGCACTTTTCGGAAGTGTTCCGGAAGTAAACTGTTGCTCTTTTTGAAAGTTAAGAAATTATTTTTTTAGTTTCTTTAATCTGACAAAGATGTTTACGATGCAATTAACATATTGAAATAAACATTTGTGTCTTTTGAATTTTCACATGTACATAAACATTTTCATTTGATTCGAATATTAACTAATAATTTTAGCGAATAACAATTGTCCATAAAATTGTAAACAAATATTGAGATAAAAGACAGAAAAGAAATTATAGAACAACAATTTGATAGCAGAAATGGTATGATTGCTTTATATTGTTATTATATATTATCTTATAATTCGTTTATTAATTTCCAAGGTCTTTAGAAAACCTACCTTGGGTTTTCTTGGATTTTTAATGTCCTAGGTTGGGTTTTCATTTTTGAAGAGTGGTAACACTGCCATTCGATATTGCAACGTTATCTTTAGACACCTTTGAAACGGTTTCCAACGAACCTATATGTATTCTTAAGAAATTCAGCTGGACTATATGACAAACACCTGGCCATTGACGTATGTTTCTTAGGAATACCTTAAATATAATTTGCTGATACTTGTAAATATTATTTTGTTCATTAGTAACTTCGGTTGTGCCGATGTCTAATGCACAGGGCATCAACCGATGGCACACCAAAACTCAGGTCAATTGCCAGATCAGTCCAACAAGACAGACAGACAGACAGACAGACAGACAGACAGACAGACAGACGGACGGACGGACGGACGGACGGACATACAGAGAGATAGAGACAGACAGACCACACTAGACCTGTACCTACACGTATACATCATACACATACACAAACAGAGACAGAGAGACTGACAGAGAGATAGAGGCAGACAGACAAACACTATAGACCTGAGTACGTGCATCTGACGGTGGCTAAGAATCGAGCGTCTGTCCTACGTGTGTGTAGGTACATCCAGGCGGCGGCATATCCGAAGGACGTCGTCATACTTCTCGACTCAAGCGGAAGCATGAAGGGTCTGAGGATCGAGATTGCCAAGGCAACGGTCGAAAAGATTCTCGACACTCTTGGAGATGACGACTTCTTCAACGTCATCAAGGTCAGACTAACATGGTTCAACCACTTGCAGACTGGCTCAACCACTATCTGACTGGCAGACTGACTCAACCACTATCTGACTGGCAGACTGGCTCAACCACTATCTGACTGGCAGACTGACTCAACCACTATCTGACTGGCAGACTGACTCAACCACTATCTGACTGGCAGACTGACTCAACCACTATCTGACTGGCAGACTGACTCAACCACTATCTGGCTGGCAGACTGACTCAACCACTATCTGACTGGCAGACTGACTGAACCACTATCTGACTGGCAGACTGACTCAACCACTATCTGACTGGCAGACTGACTCAACCACTATCTGACTGGCAGACTGACTCAACCACTATCTGACTGGCAGACTGACTCAACCACTAACTGACTACCAGACTGGCTCAACCACGAACTGATTAGCAGACTGGCATCGTATCATACCATACCATACTATAGAATACCATACCATTCCATACCATACCATATCATACCAGACCATACTCTACCTTGCCTAACCTTAACTCACCATACCATGCCGTATCATACCATGCTTTGCAACCATACCATACCATACACATACTTCGCTCCTCGCCTTAGCTCCTGCTTGCTGCCCTGGTGAGTGCTTCACACGATAATTGTAGCATTAGCGAACGTTGGGGCAGAGGGCGCCACTGTCGCCTTTGACGATTTAATGGCCGGCGTTAACCGCGCTCGAGATGGACGCGTTCTCAAGACGCTGCTCGCGTTCGGTGTCTTCCTGCTTCGGAATCGATCAGTCCAGCGGAGCATCTTCTGCGTCCGATCGATTCTTCTGCGCTGTGTCGCTGTTGTGTGGTGTTCAGTACAGTACATCACAGTATGCTAACCCACTCGTCCAGTCTCCCATTCCCGCATTAGGATAAGCCCCTCTTCCACCCACAGTATATCAATCCTCTTCCCCACCATAACCCTCTCTCCCACCCACAGTATACTAACCCTCTATCCAACGCACTGTGTATCAACCCCATCTCCCACTTACAGTATACTAGCCCTCTCCCACCCTCAGTACACTAAACCTCTCTTTCACCCACAGTATAGTATACTAACCCTCTCTTCCACCCACAGTATACTAACTATATCTCCAACCCACAGCATACTAACCCTCTTTCCAACGCACTGTGTATCAACCCTATCTCTCACTTACAGTATACTAACCCTCTCTCCCACCCACAGTATACTTACCCTCTCTCCAACGCACTGTGTATCAACAATATCTCCCACTTTCAGTATACTAACCCTCTCTCCCACCCACAGTATACTTACCCTCTCTCCAACGCACTGTGTATCAACAATATCTCCCACCCACCGTGTACTACCCCTCAATTCCACCCTCAGTATACTAACCTTCTCTCCAACGCACTGTATATCAATCAATCAACCCTCTCTCTCTCTCTCTCTCTCTCTCTCTCTCTCTCTCTCTCTCTCTCTCTCTCTCTCTCTCTCTCTCTCTCTCTCTCTCTCTCTCTCTCTCTCTCTCTCTCTCTCTCTCTCTCTCTCTCTCTCTCTCTCTCTCTCTCTCTCTCTCTCTCTGCCTCTCTCTCTCTCTCTCTCTCTCTCTCTCTCTCTCGCTGTCTCTCTGTCTCTCTGTCTCTCTGTCTCTCTCTCTCTCTCTGTCTGTCTCTCTCTCTGTCTGTCTGTCTGTCTGTCTGTCTGTCTGTCTGTCTGTCTGTCTGTCTGTCTCTCTCTCTCTCTCTCTCTCTCTCTCTCTCTCTCTCTCTCTCTCTCTCTCTCTCTCTCTCTCTCTCTCTCTCTCTCTCTCACCCACAGTATACTAACCCTCTCTCCTGCTCACATTATGCTAACCATACCTACAAAGATCTGAGCGTAGAACAAGATCTGCCACTTCCTATCACGCTCTGTGTTACGTCAACGGTGATCAACAAATGTAAAACAGCCGCGACACCTGGCATCAGGTGTGCCCTGGTCAAAAGATACAACCCCCTTTCATCAGACCTCTTTAAATAAAACGACCTCGATGTTTGGGGTCACAGCTCCGTGAATAAGCTGGTAACATTGTCTTGGCTATCGAGTGGCGCTTTAGAAGTTTTGAGTTTATGATTACGGTTACATATTGCGGTTGGCATCTTTTAAGGTAAGAACCTTTGACATTAGGATGTACTGAGTGTCATCTACTAGTCCTCTGTTAGTGTCATCTGCTAGTGTCATCTGCAATTGTCATCTACTAGTGTGCTCGAAGATCTTCGCAGACTTTCGGTTCCTCCATCATCACTGCCAACAACCCACCTTCATCTGCCTCAGGCTCCTCTATCTATCACTCCTCCGGCTTTCCACTAAAAAATGAAGTCTCACCTCTTCAAGAATTCATACCCAGCTCATCTGATCCTTCGTCTTCCAATTCTCGACCTAAACGACATCCGCCTTATATTAGCAGCTACTCTACCTCATCTGACCTCCTGGCATCCGAACACTGACTACCCTTTGAACAACCACTATGACTCGACGCACCGCTCGTGAATAATCTGGTGACCTGCGCTTCCTTTTCGAGCGGCGCTTTCGAAACTTTAAGTGTACGATTACGATTCAACAATAACTAATCGGCGACTCAAAACCAGTTTCACGGTCCATAAAAATTTATCATTGTATAATTGGGAGGTGTTGTGTGGGTCGCTTGTGCAAAATATGTTCACATACATAAGAACGATGGTAATAACAACAACAATTACGCACAAGAACCAATTAACACAAAACAATAACAGAAAGTAACAATAACAATAATAATAGACCAGTAGAGGGTGGAACTAAATCGTATTCGACGCAGTGCGATTGTCGCTTGCAATGTGTCCGATAGGTGATAGTGGCAATCGCGTGACGTATATGCAACAGAGGAAATATGAGGAGGGAGGGGGAGAGAGAGAGAGAGACAGACTGACAGACAGAGACAGACAGACAGACAGAGACATACAGAGAAAGAGAGAAAGAGAAAAAGAAAGAAAGAGAGAGAAATAGAGAGGCGGAGACAGAGACAGAGAAAGAGAGAAGAGAAAGAGAGAGAGCGAGAGAGAGCGAGACAGAAAGGGAGACAGAGAGAGATAAAGAGAGACAGAGAGACAGAAAGACTGAGAGAGAGAGACAGAGAGAGACAGAGAGAGAGACAGAGAGAGAGAGAGAGAGAGAGAGAGAGAGAGAGAGAGAGAGAGAGAGAGAGAGAGACAGAGACAGAGACAGAGACAGAGACAGAGACAGAGACAGAGACAGAGACAGAGACAGAGACAGAGACAGAGACAGAGACAGAGACAGAGACAGACAGACAGACAGACAGACAGACATACAGACAGACAGACAGACAGACAGACAGAGACAGAGACAGAGACAGAGACAGAGACAGAGACAGACAGACAGACAGACAGAGACAGAGACAGAGAGTGAGACAGACAGACAGACAGACAGAGACAGAGACAGAGAAAGAGAGACAGAGAGAAAGAGAGACAGAGACAGAGAGAGAGAGAGAAAGAGACAGAGACAGAGAGAGAGAGAGAAAGAGAGAGAGAGAAAGAGAGAGAGAGAGAGAGCGAGACAGAGGCATGGATGTGATGATATTCGTGACTGTATACAATTCCTCTGCAAGTGACCTGATGTCTGGCTTAATGAAACGAAGAAACGACTTCAATGTTTCTTGGTTTCACATGCAACAAAACTCGGTTTCTGAATTTCATAAATCTACGAATTCAAGGAATTATTCGTGAATGGATGGATGGATAGATGGATGGATGATGGATGGATAGATGTATGGGAGGACAGAGGCGTGGATGGGTGGATAGACCAATGGATGGAAAGAAGGAATGAGGTACCAAAAGATGGAAGGAGAGATGAATAGATGGTTGGATGGATGAAAGGGTGAGGGAGGGAGGGAAGGTCCGTTGTATGGATGATGGGATGGAGGAAGAAACACAGACAGACAGACAGACAGACAGACAGACAGACAGACAGACAGACAGACAGACAGACAGACAGACAGACAGACAGACAGACAGACAGACAGACAGACAGACATATGAGGCAGACATACAGACAGACAAATGAAGAAGACAGACAAACAGACAGACGAGGCAGACCGACAGACAGACACAGGCAGAGACAGAGCAACGGTCGGAAGGAGCACTTCCTAATGAATTCCTCGAATATCCTCATCCCCGGTGGCGACGTGGGTTGGGTTTGGGAAGGGCGAACGGCAGCCCCCCTCTCCTGACAGCAGGGACCCTGCGTCGACCGGTGGAGAAACGATGGACGGGCGGATGAATAAACGGATGGATGGGAGGTCAGAAGGTCAGACTGGCTGCTGAAGAAATATCTGCGAGCAGAAAGGAAGCGAGGGGGACGAATCATATTTCTTCGAGGAATCCCATCCATCAGTTCCTTTCTCCTTGCTTCCTTTTGTAGAAGTCTCCCGGGCGAAACGTCTGGCCGACGTATTTAGTTATGTGCGCGTTTGTGTTCGTATGTATGCGTGCATGTGTGCGTTTATGTATGTGCGCGTCTGGCTATTTGCGTAGCGCCTTTTGTGGTGCTGCGAAATGCGATGGAACATGGCGGTTGGAGAGATAGATGTACGGAGTGGTAAATTGAAACTGGGCGTTGAGGTTAATGTAGTGTTTAGTTTTATGTAAATCTAAATGCAAGTGTTTAGTTAGATGCAAATCTATATGTACATGTAAGTGTTTGGCTTTATAGAAATCAGGGCTGGTACTGATTTAAAAATTTATAGATTAACCTTCAAATTTAACTTGATTAATCGATTAAATTCAATTAATTTGGTATCTGTTACGTAAAGCGTCTGATGCTGAAGGTGATAGTCAGCGATGTGCTTGAACCACGGTAAGCGAACTGTTTATTGCAATGAAGACAGTTAATTTTGTCGCCATCTTCGACTTTTCCATCAGCATTTACCTTAAATGGAAAATGATCGCTTAATTTTCCATGCAAAAGTTTCACATTATCATTGTTCGCCATACTGTTTGCTCCGGAAATGTGCCGCTGGACATCATGAAATAAGTAAGAAAATTAATCGAACAAATCGAAATTAATCGATTATTATTTCAACGATTAATAGATTAATTAATCGTTAAATCGGCAGCCCTACTGTAAATCTGAATGTAAGTGTCAGAAATTTTTGAACGCCAAACTAAAGCCACGTCTGGGATACCAGCGTAAACCGACGCCATATCACATCAAGTCCGCAAGAGGCAGGTTTCTGCTCGGTTTCAGTATCAAATCAAATTTACTTCCATTCTTATCCATGCGATATAACAGAACGCGGAATCAATTAAAAATCGCACCTAATCAATAAGTAGTTGAGCGACTAGAACAAGCTGCAGGGGTTATAGTCTCACGAGCAGCTAATTAGCGTCAGTAGGCATTCTTGTACAGATTACGGGGTATAAAATTTTTATAATCTTTTTCGGGTAGGGTAAATTTATGCGGTCTCGCTCGAAGGTTGTGTCCACTGCTGCGGAGGGCAGAGAGATAGCCCTAAGCATCAATGTATTACACGAATTATGTTGCACGTATAGTATTACACTGGTTGCCCATCAAGCGAAGAATTCAGTTTAAAATCTGTGTTATAGTTCTCCAAACCTTGCACTGAAAGTCTGAAATCAGCGGACCTATATCTATGGCTCACTCCTCTTGTCGACAAATATTGCACTCGACCTTCCTGTGCCTTGCATTTCTCTTACCTTGCCTGAACTTACAAGTTACAATACCTTCTGAATCCGGTATAAACTATCTAAATTATATCTCTCATACATACAGTAAACTAACCCTTTCACCCACATACAGTATGCTAATCCTTGTAAAATGGCAGCGTAAGCAGGTCAAACTAAATAATCATAACAGTTTTGATGTCTAAACTTTCCTTTACGTTCTCAGTGGATGGTTCGAATCTTTGGAATTCACTGTCCAGTTCTTAACGCCCCGTCACTTCTCGAATGTCATTGATAACTAGATCAGTTCCAGCTTGCTTACCATCCGTATTTTGACTTACAGGATTTCGACCTGGTTTCTCTGATTAATTCTGACTTTGACTTAGATTCCATTTGAAGCGACAATCGATTAATGCTCCAGGCGTTAGGACAACGGCGCCATATCGCTAGATTCAATTAGGAGTAAGTCTACAGTGTGTTAAGTCCGTAAGATTGAACAGCTTGCAATGTTGAACTGGAATTAAACATTCATTTGAATGTGAAACAACGGATAATTGGAAACGTTAGTGTCGTAAAAAGGACGACTACGATTTCTGAGTTCTTTTTCTTTCGCATCGCGTGGCGAGAATAGCAAGTAAGAATAATGAAAATAGATAAATATTGTTTGCATGAGTCGCCTTAGGCTTAGACGAGTCACTGAACGCAAATTTGAAGGAGCTTTTATCGACTGGCCGCCTTTCATTTCGTCATAGAATGGTTAAAGTCATCAATTCTGGTCTTCGTGAAAACCATTAGAAAGGAACTCGATCGCTATTCAACAGAATGCTACGTCAGAAATCGGAAGAAATGCGCTACAGCATTACTCTAATGAGTCTGCGCGGCTATGGATGACGCACGTCCGGCCGCCATCTTGGCCTACGTGACGCGAGACACACGCATCTGGCAGGAATTTTATATTGTCCATGTGAGATTAATGGTGGGCATGGACGAATTTTATAAACCCGGAAGAAAAACGAACTGGAAAAACGTTGTAATGTTTTTTATGGATGTGCTACGAGAAAATATTGCTTAAGCGCTATCGATAAGCACTAAACGTGAAATATATGACACATGAACATGCTGGGTCGCCGTGATATATGGGATCGTGTACCACGCAAAGTGGTCTGTTTACGCTGCCATTTTACCAGGGAATTTCGGTAGTTTATATCGGATTCAGAAGGTATTGTAAGGTCAGATAAAGTAAGAGAAGTGGTAACTAAAAAGTTAGCTTAGTAAGTAAAGGCAAGACGTCCGTCTTTACAGTTTACCACTTATAATTACATTGCACGATTGCAAATTTTGTAATTTATATTAGAAATTAGACTTGCAACTTTCAATAACTGCTTACCATTTCAGATTTCGTCTTACAATTACAATGTAGTCTACAATGGCAAATTTGCAATTTCGACTTACAATAACTATTTACAATCACAAGTTTGCAAGTATACTTTCATTAGTTTGTAATAAACTAATAATCATTGCGGTTGGACAATTACAATTTACATGAAATCGGCAGTTACACTTTACATTGGGGATCACGTGATAGTTTGCCAGTACTTAGACACCTGCTATACGAAATCTGTTGCCAATTTGGGGCTCGCATCTGAAGACATGGTGAACAGTGTCACCGACACGCGGACGCAATAGACTTTTTTGGCTAAACAGTAAACAATGAAATATTAATGACACCAGTGTGAACCTCTAAATATTAACCTGTAAGTGTAAATATCTGAATCTAAATGTGTGAAATAATTAAGGTTTTAGAATTTTAGGAAAAATTTGTTGACGCTGAAGCTGTGCTACTGAAATTTGATAGCAGTGGCCATCGTCGCATTGCGTTAGCATTTCCTCATGATCAGCAGAGATTATGATTCTTAGTAATCAAATCGTTCAAATGGGATTATGAAAGTTTCGCATATGACCGCATGGTACTGCGTTGTCAGCGTTGACACTGAGTGTAAATGTTTACGAGTTTTCGTCTATGTAGTGGTAGGATTGTGTAATGTTCATTTATGCTTCGTTATCACGTGAGTCATTATGACCACTGATCGACCAAAATGGCTGACGATGTTTTATGTCTTAAATATGTTTGCGACTTTGCGCCAACTTGTTTGGCGTCTGACGGCGCCACTGGTGGTGAACGTTTAAGATCCAGGACTCAGGACCTCTTCAGATGGATCCCATGGGAGAGGTGATTCCGAGGAGTAGAAGAGGGGCTTGCCAACCGGGGCGAGGGCCGGGTGAAGCTACAATTACCAGTCGTCACCAGACCCGTTGATCACCAGTTCTCTTATCGACAGAAGTCGATGATGGTGTTCATCTCGGTCATGACCAATCACCCACCCTCTCCATAGATTCTCTCTGTCGTGCCAGATAGCAGTCGACGCTGGCTCCCTACCGGACATACGACGCCTGCGCTGGTTCCCTGGCGCGCACGCGACGGCGGCGCTGGTCTCCTGTTGGCGCTGGTTTACCACGTCTAATCAATATCGGCGAGCGGGCGTCGCTGTCAGCGGTGCCTTGCGGACTGGACGAAATTGAATGGACGAGAAACATCTTGGGCTGGAGAACGAGGAGAGAGAGGGATGGGGAGGGTTTTTGGGTGTACGGGTGAGGCTGATGGTGCGGCGGATCTAACCATATATTGGGTGTGGAGGGGGAAGGGGCGAGCGTAATCGATCGATGGAATAATAATCAGGACATATCGACCGTTTTCCGGTTGGACTCCATCGTTTGTTTTGAGTGGCGATCGCTAATGAAGAGCATTGTGTTGACGGGCCTGTACTGTGCGTCTGTGTTGTGGTGGGTGGGAGAGACAGAGAGAGACAGAGAGAGGGAGAGAGAGAGACGAAAACAGAGGGAGGGAGGGAGAGATTTATTTCGTCTAATTAAGCTCAGTGGAACTGGTGCAACAACTCTACAACTCTCCAAAGGGACACACCAGCGCCTCGGTGTCTGGGCATCAGCCAATCTGTCTGCCTGACTATCTGTCTGTCTGTCTATCCAGCCATCTGTATGTCTAGACCTATCTGTCTGTCCGTCTGTCTGTCTATCTGTCTGTCTGTCTGTCTGTCCGTCTGTCTGCCTATCTTTCTGTATGTTCGTCTGTCTGTCTGTCTATCCGTGTATCTGTTCGTCGGTCCGTTTGTCTGTCTGTCTGTCTGTCTGTCCGTCTGTCTGTCTGCCTATATGTCTGTCTGTTCGTCTGTCTATCTATCTGTCCTTCCGTCTGTCTCTCTGTTCTTCTGTCTGTCTGTCTGTCTGTCTGTCTGTTCTTCTGTCTGTCTGTCTGTCTGTCTGTCTGTCTGTCTGTCTGTCTGTCTCCGTCTGTCTGTCTGTCTGTCTGTCTGTTTCTCTGTCAACAATAGACGCGTCTACGTGACCCAATGTCTGTGTTTCGTGGTCAGGAATTGTAAAGCAGGAAACGCCGTCGTTATTTCTCTTTTCTTCTCTTCGACTCGATGAACGATTGTTCTCGAGCGACACTAAACGGCATGAAACGGCACGACATGTCATGACATGACGCGTGACATGTCATGACATGACGCGTAACGTGACAAGACAGGCATGGGATGACACGACCGTGTGGTGGTGCAGCTAGGAAAAAGATGGTGAATGGTGAACTGCGCTAAGACATAAATCTGGAGGTTTTGAACCCTTTAAAACCATTTCCGGTGCGAGATAGTCTACTAGTCACTGTAGTGTTAACGTGCTGTACTGTCAACCGCGACGTCGGAGGTTCAAATCCAGGCATGGTATACGTTAATCCAACCATCCATCCTACTTTCGCTTTGCATCGAATTTACACAGTCGCGATACTAGATGTACTGACGGTTCTAAGAGTATCTTTGCTCGAACTAACACTCGCAAATTTTCTATTAAATCCCAAGATCCTAAGGCACGGAATAGTCTGGAGCGAGTTTTATGCAATTCAAGCAACTTGTGCATGCACACACACACACACACACACACACACACACACACACACACACACACACACACACACACACACACACACACACACACACACACACACACACACACACACACACACACACACACACACACACACACACACACACACACACACACACACACACACACACACACACACACACACACACACACACACACACACACACACACACACACACACACACACACACACACACACACACACACACACACACACACACACACACACACACACACACACACACAATCGAACAGCTCATGGTAATCCATTCACCATTGTTTTTCTGACTTGTCTTTTTTTTCATTTTCTTTCATTCTGTTCTGGCGCTAATCGTTCAGGCAGGGTTTACCTGCACATGGTTATTATTTAACCGGTAGTCAAACTTCATTGTTCGGCTATACACAATACGTTGTAAATTCCCAAGATCTGATTGATTAAGCCGCCAGCTATCTTTACAATACCACGGAGTCGTATACGCCCTACCTTAGCGGGACTTGTGTCCTTGCAGGTTTCCTATTGTTTTCCCACACTTGATCATCGCATGTCGTTTGTTGTGAATAGTATTTGTTAATTACATGATTGCCATAACTGTAAAAATGTGTTTTTGGGAACAATAAATTGAATTGAATTGAAAAAACGAAATAACCCAACTTTTGTAAGCCTAGCATACTTACTAACTTAACCTAACCAACGATAAACAAACTAACCTATTAACTTAACCCTGAACAAATTAACATTAACCTAACCTACCCAAACTTAAAATCAAATAACATTAAATAGCATAACATGACAGCATAATGATTTGCAATCACCATTGCCATTACATTACCAGAATTGCAGAGCACAGCATCACACACGCATTACATTGAATTCAGTTACAGTGCAATACGCTAATCGGCGCTTTTTAATGTTTTTCAGCTTTCTAATGACTAACAATAGATAACGCCTCACACTGTCGCTATCGTTATCATTACCAGTATTGTTATCATTTGTTAAAGTCGGTTAGTAATTGTGTTTTTCAGTATTCTGATTCGATCGAATATGTCGACAGCTGCTTCAACGCTACCATGGTTCAAGCATCGGAAAACAATAAGAAGGTAGGACAAAAATAAGAAGATTCAGAACATAACATGATACAATATAACATGACATGACATAGCATAAGATAATATGACACAATATAACATAGCACAATATTTTATATATTTATTTATTTATTCCGGATATTTCTATAGCGCCTCTCGAAGTCTACTACTACTGAGAGGCGCTCCCGACTACAGCATTTGATACTGTGCCGGAATTTTCACGCCGAAGCGCCACGAGCAATCGCGAGTGAAGGACATGCCCAAGGTCCGTACGCAGCGACTAAAGTGGGATTCGAACCTGCAACCCTCCGGTCTCAAGGCGCCGAACTTACCACTGAGCCACCACGCCCCACATATAACATAACATGACACAATATAACATGACAGCATAACATGACTCGATATAACATGACACAATATAACATAACATGACAGCATAGCATAATACGACACAATGTAACATGAAACAATATAACATAACATGACAAAGTATAACATGACAGCGTGATATGACTCAATATAACATAACATGACACAATATAACAGAGCATAACAGTATAACATAACATAACACAATATAACATAACACAATGTAACATAACATGACAAAATATAACATGACAGCACAATATGACTCAGTATAACATACCATGACACAATTTAATATAACATGACAAAATATAACATGACAGCATAATATGACTCAGTATAGCATACCATGACACGATATAACATAACATAATACGCAATATAACACATTCATACATGCCTAGAAATATACCAACATACATATGATTAGACATATTTACTGATGTAGAAAAACATTATCTAGCGCCTTTTCCCAACTCCTTGAAATCAATTATCGTAATGAGTGCAATCAATAGGAATACTATTCAGGCGATAATGACATTCATTAATATTAATTATCTACGATTGTTTTTTCTATCGACAAGCAGAACGTAATATAAAGATACAATAGAACCGGATGCAATGGAATATAATACCATTCTGTATCTTTATTTGACTCTGTCACTGTTGTTGCCTCTGTCTGTGTGTCTGCCTAGATGTACTAGATGTATCCGTCTCTGTGTCTGTCGACGTTTCTGTGTGATTCTGTGTTGGGTTTGCCTCTGTCACTCTGCCTGTGCCTCTGTCTGTATCCCTATCTCTGCCTATGCTTCTCTATCCCCTCTCTCTTTCCAACTGATTCCTGTCTTTATATCTGCGACTCTCTCTCTCTTTGTCTCGCTCGCTCTCTCTGTCTCTGTCTCTGTCTGTCTGTCTCTGTCTGTCTGTCTCTGTCTCTGTCTCTGTCTCTGTCTCTGTCTGTCTCTGTCTGTCTCTGTCTCTGTCTCTGTCTCTGTCTCTGTCTCTGTCTCTGTCTCTGTCTGTCTGTCTATCTGTCTCTCTCTCTCTCTCTTACTCTCTTTTACTCTCTCTCTCTTACTCTCTCTCTCTCTCTCTCTCTCTCTCTCTCTCTCTCTCTCTCTCTCTCTCTCTCTCTCTCTCTCTCTCTCTCTCTCTCTCTCTCTCTCTCTCTCTCTCTCTCTCTCTCTCTCTCTCTCTCTCTCTCTCTCTCTCTCTCTCTCTCTCTCTCTCTCTCTCTCTCTCTCTCTCTCTCTCTCTCTCTCTCTCTCTCTCTCTCTCCTCTCTCTCCCTCTCTCTGTATCTCTGTCTGTCTCTGTCTGCCCATCATTCTGTCTCTCTCTGTCTCTCTGTCCCTATTGTTCTTTGCATCTCTGTCTGTCTATCGCTCAGTCTCTGTCTATCAGTCTGTCTCTGTCTCTGTCTCTCTGGCCGTCTCATTTTCTCTTTCACCGTGTCTCTGTCTCTCTGCCTGTCTGTCTGTCTCTGTCTGGTCACGTGTCATGGCACAATGGCTGATCGATTGTTGGCGTCACCATCAGTTATTTTTGCACCTCAATTTGGCGAGAGATGGCGCCACGCTGCTTCAGAATCATTCCGATTCACTAGGAATCGTTCCAAAGGCGAAATTTTACGCCAGATCTATTTGTCAATCGAACGCAATGTCACTCGACCAGGCGAATAATTCCTTTACCTGCAAGGCATCGAAAAGTGCTTGTGTATAATTATATGTATGTATGTATGTATGTATGTATGTATGTATGTATGTATGTATACTAGGGCTGTACCGAATATTCGCTTCATATTCGCTTCGGGGCCGAATAGTGGGCCAAATAGCTATCCGGTATTCGGCCGAATAGTAGCGGTAGGACCGAATACGAATAGTGGTCACGTGACATCTGTTTCTGCATATGCGGCTGCTATAGCGAGTGGAATGTAAGTAAGTGACAATTTGTAAGTTTAGTTAAATTAGTTCCATTCCTTGTTTACACAGACTGGCAGAAGGATGCAAAATTACACGTAGTTATAACTGTTTACTTTTAGTTTATGTATTAAATTACTGAACTGAAACTTTGGCATACATTTAAAATTTTGAATGTTGTCGGTAGACCTATTGTGTACACTATTCGTATTCGTATTCGGCCGAATAGTTGGTCCAATAATTCGTATTCGGCCGAATAGCGATAATCACCTATTCGATACAGCCCTAATGTATGCACGAGTGTATTGACTTGACACTTGACACTTGTTTATTTGGTAATCAAACTTATACAGATACAGCTGAAACGCGCATTATTATATTCCAAAGTCTGGCTACACAGGAGGCCCAAAAGGGGTCAAATGCATACATTATACCTAGGGCCACCTGGGTATATATGTATGCATGTGCATATATGTCTACATGTATGTAGGTATGTATGTATGCTTGCATGAATGTATGTGTGTGAATGTATGTATGTGTGTGAATGTATGTATGTATGTATGTATGTATGTATACTTGTGTGTATGTATGTATGCATGTGTGTATGCATGCATGCATGTGTGACTATGTATGTGTGTATTCATGTATCTATGTTATTATAATTTTTTTAATTTTCTTTATTAATTCAAACTGACAATTACGTTGTAAGATTACATTGAAACTTGACAGTACAATCAAATCTTAACTAAACATACGGTTAGGCAGCCATGCAAGGCGCCGCCCAAGAGGGGTTACGGGTATCTACCGCGAATCTAATGCTCTCCTGGCCATGAGTGTTACCACTACTCTATCCTCCTCCCAAAAATGTAAATTAGTATGTATACACGTATGCATATTCATTTACGTATCTGTGTAAATAAGCTTGTGTGTGTGTGTGTCTGTGTATGTGCGTATGTATGCATGTATTCTCTCGTTTCTCAGTATATCATATGTATGCTCATCCATTTTCCTTTTGACCGTGTGTACGTTTTCCATCGCAGTCATTCTCTCAATGGGTGCGTTTTTCTGCGAGTTACTACAAAAGTTGGGTGCGTTTTCTGTGCTCTTGACTTGAGTCGTGTTTTTACCAGCGCGTCAAGGAGTCACTGTGGGGTACGAAAACGCAGAACATTGCCTTCCTGAACCTGGCTCTTGTCGAGGCATTCGAGTTACTGCTGGCGGTGAGTAAAGCCCTTCTCAGCTCTCGTACGTTGGCCCTAACTCGAGCCCTCTTAAGCCGTTGTAGACAAGGCGCCTGACGGGTTTGGCTTGGGGCGAGACGTGCGTGATCTACGGAGGCCGAGAAGGGTCGGAAGAAGTGCGAGATCGTGATGGATGGTGGAGTGGACTGTAGTGCTGTTCGATGAATGAGTGTGTCTGTGTGTGTCTGTATGTGTGTGTGTATGCGTGAAAATTAGTGCTGAGTAAGTGAGTTGGTGGGTGGGTGGGTGGGTGGGTGGTTGAGTGAGTTGATGAGTTGAGCGTATGAAATAATGAATAAATAAATGGCCAGAAACTGAGTATAGAATTTCGAGTAAATTAGTAAACTGTCGTTAATATTGTATATAATTGTTTTAACTAAAACATCGTAGTTTGTGACCTACGTTAATATACCATACCCTCGCCTATTTTACCCTACCTCACCCAACCCTACCTTTCCATACATTACTTTACATTGCCTCTAGTCTGTTCTAATCGCAGTCGACATTATTATACACTACCTTACCTTTGCATATATCTTACCCTACATTACCTTTGCCATTATTTTAGCCTACTTACCTTTATCTTTATTTTACCCTACCGTACCTTTATTCCTATTTTACCCTACCTACCTTAGCCACAGTGGTGTAGTCCTAAAAAATGAAGTGGGGGAACGCCTGTGGAAATTGAAGTAGCAACTGTAGCAAAAAGTGCAATCTTGCAAGAATTTTGCATAGTGTGAGCGAAAAAAGTGCGGGAACGGCGTTCCCCCGCGTTCCCGCCCCACTACACCACTGCTTAGCCATTATATAACCCTATCCTACCTTTATTCTTATACTGGCTGACTTTATTTGCCCTCATAGACAAACGACAGCGGACGGGGTTCGTTATGCAACAAGGCGATCATGATTGTAACGGATGGAGCGACGGATACGTACGAGGAGATCTTCGAAAAGTACAACTCACCGAAGGCGAACGTTAGTCAATGCGGGCGCCGTTACGTAACTGTAAACTTTAATAGTTATTAGACATTTTCATGGTGTCACTCAGTGGAATTATTAGATATTTATGTAGAGCATAACTGGGAAAAGCTATTATGTGGAGTAAGTAGAGATTTATGCATTCAATTGTGTGGTCATGAGGGAATTGTAGATTTACTATTAGAGATTTATGTAGTGAATTTACTATTAGATTTGCATGGCTATAAGTGAATTGTATGGTCATGAGTGAATTGTACGGTCATGAGTGAATTGTATGGTCGTGAGTGAATTGTATGGTCATTAGTGAATTGTATGGTCATGTGTGAATTGCATGATCATGAGTGAATTGTATGGTCATGAGTGAATTATATGATCATGAGTGAGTTGTATGGTCATGATTGAATTGCATGGTCCTTATTACATTGTATGGTCAATCGGTCAATCATTTTATTGAACACCAATAATGACAATCGCTGTTACAGTAACTCCAAGATAAGTATTAGTAAGCATTCAAAGGTGAGACCAGAGGGGACAAAAGTCCAGCTAGTTTCTTTTAACGGAATTCAGGGTTGCAGTCTTCATCAGTGTCACAGTTCTAAGTTTGTGTGACAAACTGTCGAGCTAAACGTATCTTTGATCAATTACAGGTGCGCGTGTTTACCTATTTGATTGGACGAGAAGTTGGCGACTCAAGGAACGTTCTGTGGATGGCCTGTCGAAATAAGGGTACGGTGCCTTCCTTTGTGTGTTCGACTCTGTTCTCTTGACTTCTATGGCGCCAGGGTACGCTGGCTTCCTGTTGCAGAGCGTATTGCTTTTGAGACCATCAAGATGACACGTGTCTCAATTGGTGGCACTCT
Organism: Allolobophora icterica; assembly: GCA_963556255.1. NCBI lineage: Eukaryota > Metazoa > Annelida > Clitellata > Crassiclitellata > Lumbricidae > Allolobophora > Allolobophora icterica. The sequence goes on along the minus strand of OY744606.1, from coordinate 2,492,406 downwards.
CCGACATACACCAGGGACAGCGGGGTCGGCGGCCCATGGAGATATGCAGGTGCCACGCTCTTGCACTTCAACTCGAGCCCATCCCGCCTTCTCGTGTGTTGGTCCATCCTCTTCGAACAGTCTCCTACTGCACTTACGTAGGCCTACTGTTGCTTTGACTCTACGCAGCAGACATTTGATAACTGTCTTAAAACGCACTTCTTTAGATCTAGGTACACCGCTTTTGGTTAGGTAATTAAAAATGTGCTATACACAGTGGCTTAATACACACATACATGCATACAAACACACATACAAATTCACTTACACGTACATACATACAGGGGCGTCTATCCCCCTAACCCCTAAGTCATTGGAGCAACTTCCCCTTCCCCTCTTCTTTCCCTTCCCCTTCCTTCCCCCCATAAAATGATGGCACACACTGACAGATCTGCCCCCCTATTTCTTGAATGGAGCATTTGCTCCAAGGTTTCTATGGTGTAGACGCCTCTGAGTACATACACCATACATGCATACATATATGCGTACATACATAAATACATGCATACATACATACATAATACATACATATAAACATACATACATAAATACATGCATACATAAATACATGCATAGTATTGCATACATACATACATACATACATAAATACATACATACATACATACATACATACATGCATACATTCATTCATACACACACGAGTACAGCCATTCGTACATACTTACACACATTCATTCATACATACTAACTTGCATACATACATACATTCATTCATGCATACATTCATACATACATACATTCATATGTGATGAGAACTCTATACTCGAATTTCCATCGTCAGTTTCGTGAGCATGACAATAAAATAATTCACAGATTCTGCATACGTAATGCTGCGTTCCTTTGAGACATGTAGCTTCGTGTCTTCATTGTAGGTCGTTTCTCGCATATAACCAGCCTGGCCGACGTTCACGAACATGTTCAGGTGCGAAATTTCTCTGTCTGCAGTCGAAGGAAAGCCTATTATATCCCAAGTACTCATTAACCCCTGTCAGTCTGTAACCTTAAGCCTTTAATTAAACCTGTTTAATTAGTTCGATGAAACCTAGTTGTTAGTGTATCGATTTGAAACAAGTACGCTTAGGTTAGATACAGTCTAGTCTGAGAGTTTAGTTTAACCAGTCTGGCTTATAGAGCCAGTGTGTCATTGTGAGCGCCTTGAACCTATTCGTTGATGTTATAATTTAGAAGGTACTAGACCCAGTTGTCAATATTCGTGGTCTTCATCTCCTACCCCTTGTCCTCCCTTCCCCTTCTTCTCCTACTCATCCTGCTCCCATTCCGCTCTTTCTGGCCTCCCTCCTCATGCAATATATTCCTCCTCATGCAATATATTCCTCCGCTTCTTACTGTTTCCATTTCTTCTACTCTCATGCCCTTCCTCCTCTTCCTTTTCCGTCTGTTCCTCATTCGCCTTTTTTCCTCTCTTCCTTCTTTTTGTCGCTTCCACTCTTTCTCCATCTCTTCCTCTTTTCGTTTTTCCTTCTGTTCCACTTTCCACTTTCGTCTTTTCCCTCTACTCTTCCTACCATTCCTCATCTTCCGCTTTCTACCCTTCTGTCTGTTCCTCCTACTCATCCTCCTCCTCCTCCTCGTCCTCGTCCTCGTCCTCTTCCCATTGTGCCTCCTCCTGCGTCTCGTCCTCTTAATCCTCTGTGTTTTTCAAGACGGAACACAACTAATCCAGTATACACTAATCTATCAAATCTAATCTAATCTAATGGATGTTCTCGCTGAATCGTTGAGTTTGGAATTGTTTGTTGTCAATTAAACTTAGATGAATTCTCTAACAAGTTGCACCTATGTGTTTCAAGCAGTAAACTCATCATGACCTTACCTCACATTGCTTTATCTCACCTTACTTTGTCTTTACTTGTCTTGTCTAACCTTTCTTTGCCTTACCTAACGTGCCTTACCCTACCTTGCCTAACATTACCTTATCTTGTCCCACCTAACTTTACCTTGCCTAACCTTGCCTAACCTCTGCCTCATTCACATGCGTCCCCCTCTTCCCACGAAAACATATTCCCTTAAGTCTCCGTTCCACTTGTGTCTACTTGTTGTTATTGTTGTTGTGTTGTCGTTGCTGTTGTTGTTGTTGTTGTTGTCTTAGAAGCTCGTGTGTCTTAGATTAGGAAAACTGTTTACAGAGCTATGTCCATGTGCTAAGTCGTCCGCTCGTTATCAGCCGTGCCCGCCTTCCGGTCTGGACAAATGTCTATCTTGACACATTAGTACCGGTAGGTTCCTCCCATATTTTTTGTTTCACTTTCTGTTTCTGTTTCGATTTCGGTGTGCTTTCAGTTTCACTTTCGTTTTCAAGTTCGTGTTCATATTCGGTTTTGTTTCGGTTATAATATTATCCATATGGCATGCTACATCATGATATAGTTTATGCATTATTGGTTTTCAGTAAGCAGGTTAGATGAAAGTCTTACAGTTTTGGAAGGCTTTAAGGTACAACTGAAGGACGTTGAACAAGCTGAGGATATACTTAAATTGTTGTGTGATGCAGTGTTATTATTATTATTATTATTATTATTATCATCATCATTATATTTATTATTATTATTATTATTATTATTATTATTATTATTATTATTATTATTATTATTACAGTATTATTATTATTATTATTATTATTACAGTATTATTATTAGTATTACACTAATATTATTAGTATTACACGGTATTATTATTAGCATTACTATTTAGACTTATTATTATTACGACTACTATTTTTTGAAGATTTATTAAGCGCAAGTTAATTTTACTAAATACACAGCAGATGCGTTAGTAGTAGCTCTGCTTAATCAGATGACGTGAACAGGTAAGTCTTTAATTTCATCCTGAAGCTTTCGATCCGAAACGCGGAGTTCATCAGGTAGCGCATTCCAAACGATTGGGTCAGATGCACCAAATGTTCTACGCCACTTTGTGGCCTTACCGGACCACACTAATTAGCAGCTCTTTCGTTAATGCAATCGATTACTGTCAGGAATTCTTAATTCGATTCTGATTTCGGGTTCTGACTTTGTGCTGTCTTTTCTATTGTCTTTCTATTATTCTATCATATTATCTTTTAATATTTGCATTATTTTCTATTATTATATTTTGTTATATTTTCTATTGACGACAAGTTCCGTGTTTGGTCGGGAACATTTATTATTCGCAGAGATTTCCTCTCTTTTTTCGCCCAGGATCAGAGGCTTCGATGTGTTGTACTTTACTCTTCAAATGGTTGCCATAGCAACGATAACGACAGGCACGATGGTGATGTAATTGTAATCAGTAACTTCTATCGCGCCTGTGTCTAATGCACAAGGCATCAACAGATGACGCACCAAAACCAAACAGTAATCAGGTCATATCGAGAAGATAATGGCGATAAAGATGTCAACGATGATGACGATAATAATGATGATGATGAGATGACGATGATGATGATGTTGTTGATGCTGATGTTGATGATGATGAAGCTGTTGCTGATGATGGCGTTAATCGTGCTGAAGTCAATAAATGCGACATGTGCGATGCTTATTTTTCCAATCAACTTGTTTTTCTGTTAGGCATAATTGATTTTACGACCACATTTCTTCAGTTTTCTTTCGTAATGTCAACGCTAACATGAGTGCGTGTCTCCGTATATAAATAGGACCTACATACATGCATACATAGGGGCCATCCACATATTACGTACGCAATGAGGGGAGGAGGGGGTCGGATTTAGGCGATTTTGCGTACGGGTGCGAACGGGGAGGGGGGAGGGGGACAAAATGTGTACGTACTCAAAATAAATTTCTAATTATGACGTCCACATTAGCCTATTTATTACTGTATTGTCCTATAGTCGTCCGATGGCATTTTATTACATTATATAAAAGCCATGTGCAGTTATTCTGTGCTGTGAACGAGACACCTATCATTTGTCTATATTGGCCCTCACTCATCCTTCAATCTGGCCTAAAGTGCAGACAGTCTGGCTGCCTGGAGCTGTCAAGACACTTTCTGCAGCTGGTCTTCCGGGGGGGGGGGGGGTGCGTCAAGCGTATACGTACGCAGGGGGGAATGGAAGAAAGTACGCTTGCGAACAGTGGGGAGGAGGGGTCCAATTTTCCGGGATTTTTGCGTACGTAATTTATGGATGGCCCCATACCTCCATACCTCCATACAAACATAAATACATACATATATGAATGCATACCATCCATGGTGTGTTTCTCGCTGAAACTCGACTGTTTCAGAGTAGCTGCCTTATAATGCTAAAAGTCTGAGCATAATTATGCACTTTCGAGTTCAGTTATTTTAATGTTCGCCTGGTTCGATTGAGTAACTTTCGCTCCATCAGCCAAATCCGATCCAATCCAATCTAAATTCTCATACTTTGAATACCTTCATCCCCCATATTATTAAATTCGGTTACCCCCTCATAATCGCAGGTCTCCTACGTGAGACTGTCTTTCGCTTTGAACTAAACACTTGCCTCTTCCAGTCTCCCTATGGCTCTTAATGGTTGCCCGGCTTCAATGTGCACCTTCGAACATGGGGAAGCTATCAACTTTCAGTTGCATCGTACTGTATTGTGATATATTGCATGCGCTTTTTAAGTCCAGAGCATAAAAACAAAGGGGATGAGTACAGTCTGGAGTTTCTACCCCTTAACTAGACCCGAGGGCTTAGAAACCTGCACTGGTTGCGTCGGACTTGGCAAAATACACGAGGCTTTATAGCTGCTTTCGTCATCATTCTTCGAACAGGATTGTCTCCATACGTTCAGCCGACCTCTAGTCTTACAACGCGAGCGCCGAGCCGTCTGGAGTGGTCTACAGAAACCAGTCCTAAGAAATGAGTGTCAGGAGGTTTGTGACATCCGCCCCTATCGACCCTTACATCCTCATCCTACTCCCATCCCATTCCCATTCCTTTCCCCTCCCCCATCCTTTCCATTCGATTCCATCCCTTTCCATTAGAGAGATTTCAATGACGACCGCCATTAAACTGCGCGGAAGAGAGACGAACTTATTGCCGAATTCTGTTCACATTTGATGCTAGAGAGAATGTCGAATTTCTTAATAAGAATTCACATCTCAAACTTACAAAATATTTAAGCTGCTTTGCATAAGGCTAATATTTTGGCCAGACTGCTCTAAAATAAGTTCAAATTTTCGCTCTGATTTTATAATTGTTGAACCGATTACTTGTCGATTTTGGCAAAGCTTTTATTTCAGTGTTGGCAACACGGTTTAAATTTCTCATTGATATACAAATTGAACTGATTTTTGTCGGCATTGACCAGGCGTTTGAAATAAGCGATGATATCTCTAAGTTGACAATACAGTTTAAATTTCGCATTGGTATTTTAATTGTAGGGGCCTTCTGTCGGTATTAAAGCTACTATTTACATTCCATATAAGTTTCTCTACATTTCATCGCGTTAAATGACAACACGCATTACTATAGATTACATTACATGAGATTTAAATTCCGCGCATTTCTCTGCTAATGTAGCCTACATTTATATGACCCAATGTAGGCTACATTACAAATGGTTGTCGATCTATATATAAGAGCACATTGCGGTTGCTGTGTTTTAAGACGAGTCCTCCATGGATTCTCTTCCTGTAGTTTCATGAGACTTCGTGTCGAAATAGAAGGTTTCAGTGATAGCTTTCTATCTCTGATTCAACCGTTTCGCATGCCCCTAAGCTTAGGGTTAGGGTTAGGGTTAAGCTCTTTCTCATTGTTACAGTCCAATTGTTGAAAGGCGCTGGGAGCATGACCTGTTAATGGTGCGCATAAGTTGTTCATCTATTTTCATCTAATCGCTGTGACTTCCATAAGGCCTTTATCATGATGCCCAAAATATGAGTCGATTGTTACCAACACTTTTATAAGTGTTGCTGACAGTCACCACCCCTTTTTGGCCGTGTCCTGGAATAGTTCTTACGACATGGAAGCGTTATTTTGGCTTGAAGCAAATTCAAGCAACGACTATTAACGGTGGTGTAAGTCTTGCATACTTAACTGTCGAAATGCTGATAGATGCCTTGACGTTAGGTTACTTGTTGTTTTATGTTGGTGACGTCAGTCACGTCATTCATCTCTCGTTTTTGTTGACAGTATCGTATCAAGAGGGGATTTGTCACCACCACTTTGCGGGGCAAAGTTGCGCCCTTTCTTATCAGATTGCGAAGAAGCATTGAAGAGACAAAAGAGCTTTGTATTAAATTATTTCCTTTGAAGTTACCCTGAGCCCCACTTCTTCCCTATCGTCTATGCCTATATGCCTATCGCGTATAATCCGCACATGTTGCCGACAGAGGGAACTACTCCGAGACACAGAGAGAGATACGCAGATACAGATAGAGGCACAGATAGATATACAGATAGATATGCAGACAGGTACAGAGAAAGATACACAGATTTATACACAGGGGCAGAGAAGGACAGAGGGATATGCGCAGAGAGTGATACAGGGAGATTAATCATGTGACCTTTCAGTTGTATTTCTCTTTGTCTCTCAACCTCGATCCTCTCTGTCTCATTTTCGCCTTGCTTGACCTATTTCGTCTTGACCCATCATCTGAGAGAGAGAGTGAGAGAGAGAGAGAGAGAGAGAGAAATAGAGAGAGAGAGAGAGTGAGAGAGAGAGAGAGAGAGAGAGACAGAGAGACAGAGACAGAGACAGAGACAGAGACAGAGACAGAGACAGAGAGACAGAGACACAGACAGACAGAGACAGACAGACAGACAGACAGAGAGAGAGACAGGCAGACAGACACAGACAGACACAGGCAGACAGACAGAGACACAGAGACAGAGACACAGAGAGAGAAAGACAGAGACATGGACAGGCAGAGACAGACAGACAGAGAAAGAGAGAGAGACACAGAGTCATAGACACAAACACACACAGATACATAGACAAAGAGACAGAGAGATAGCGATAGATACGCATGCCACCACCGCACCATGTAACCGGACCACGAGAATGAGGACCAATTGCCGAAGCAATAAGATAGAATAGCAACAAAATTAACTCCATATGATACGCTGGAGGTAAGCCCGAGCAACATATCAGACGGATCTGGATTTGTATAGCGCTACCGTTGTCTCCGATATATTCTTAGGTTCTGACAATGGCAACGTTATCTTACGTGCCAGCACGGAACTATTGCTTCACTAGACGTTGCTATACATGTTTACCTATGCTTAAACTCTGCTTAAACTAGGAACGGATTTAACATTATTTATGTTCCAAAGTTTCAACTCTAACTAATATCATAATTATAATATTAATTTGTTTACCATCGTCTCACCATCCGGCCGCGGTACCTCACTGAGCAGGTTCAAGGCACCCTTAGATAGAAAAACCGCAATTTGTGATAATTAGGAATGCGAGTCATTTGCAAAGGTGACGCTTATCGCTTAGTTGCTGTTTATTTGGAAACTAATGTATGTGGATTTGTACTTTCTTCTAAGATTATTCATACTCTGTGTCGTTTTTTGCAGCACGGACCTCACTGAGTTTGAACGCATAGCTAATAATAAGCCTAATGTTGGTCATGGTAGCCGATTAGTTACAGTGCTCAGCTTGCAATGTGGAGAGCATGGGTTCGACCCTCCAATCAGCGCATACTGAGGGACCTTGAGCAAGTCCTTCATTCACAACTGTTCAACCCCATCGATGTTGTGTCGTATGGTCGTGTGTGTCCTTCTAAACTTTCGAAAGAGGGCGATATCAAATACAGTTAATAAAACAGCAGATAGTCAAACGAAGATCACACACGACCATACGACATTCCATCGATGACGCTGTTGTACAGACGTATTGTTTTGTTTTAGATTTGTAGCCGAAAATATCATTAAACTTGAAAGGATCACTTGGTTGCCTGTACAAGTTTCTTTGATGTATTGTTTTCAGTTTTTGTGACGTCTTTTAATGTATGTCGGAAATCTCAACTTCCAAAATAGCTTTTTAGCTTCATATTATTGCTTTTAAATGATTGTTTCCTTCGCCTGTAGTTCTTGAATCTGTGACAAGTTTCCGTGAATTTATCTAGCTAACTTAGTAGTTGCTAGTTTCTGTTTAACGACGATATGTCATCACGAAGATGGTTAACGTCTCCCTCCTCCTTTGTCTAGGCTTGAGACTGGCACTATCAGAGTGCGGGCAATGGATAAGTTTGCTACAAGAGTGGTGGATGGATGAATCCGCAGTTTAGCGATATCTTATTGGCAACCAAGGCCGTTGACTTCGGTAGAAAATGCTTTGAGCAGCTCTGACCGTTCGTATACACCTCCGAACAGCTATTTAAGAACAATGACGACTATATTCTGTCCTGGAAAACGTTTTAAAGGTGTCTTAACGTAACAGGTCTTTGACCATTGCGTAAGCAGCGGCATTACAAGAATTCAATGGAAATGAGAGCTGAACATCTTTGGTATTATGTAGATTAGATTAGATTGGATTAAATAGATTATATATAATGGAATAGATTAGATTTCATTAGAATTGATTCTATTGGATTATAATGGAGCAGAATTAAGTTTGATTTGAATATATTAGGCCTCAATCGAATTAGATTAAAATATATTGAAGTAGATTGAATTTCTTTGGGGTAGATTAGATAGAATCAGACCATGGGCGTCCGGATGGGAAGGGGACATTTGCCCCTCTGGATTTTGCAAATATTTTAGAAAAGTAAAATCTTTTGATTATTATGATTATTACAACAGTCCCAACAGGATTTTCAATGCGAAAAAACACTTAGTTATTTAGGTAAAGTCCTTGATCATTATTTATTTTTAATTGTTTAAGCAAATTTTTTTCTATGCAAAAACGTCATTTTGCCCCACCCCCAAAATTTTCTCCTCTAAAAATTTTAGCCCCACCCCCATAAAAAATTCCTGCAGACGCCCATGAATTAGTCTAGATTGGATTTGATTGGAAGAAGGGATCAGCCGTGTCAAAGGGCTAGATTAGTTCTTGTCAGCAGAATCTTTTTGATTTTTGTCCTGTCTTGATGTCTAGGGTTTGGAATTGATGACAACGATAGCTCAGCCTGTCTTTGACACAAAGAACGAAACGGTCAGTCTTTCAGAAATTCTCTCAATCGATGTCGCTACAAACGTCTGCTCGTGGCACCGTCGACTTCGGGAACCACCGCACGATGTCGCTGCGAAATTTATATAGCGCTCTTTGTGTGTAAAGTGCTTCTGGTGTTAGAATGAGAAGATGCTCTACGGGTGAAGATCGTGTGAGGGAGTTGAGAGAGGGTACCGAGACAGAGAAGGAGACTGAGAGAAGGAGACGGAGAGAAGGAGACGGAGAGAAGTAGGCCTACAACTGCAAGTTCACATGGTTAATCTCCCTGTTTGTCTCTCTGTCCGTGGCTCTGCGCCTCTCTGTCTCTGGCTGTCTCTCTGCGCATATCCCTTCCCTTGATCTTCTCTCTCTCTCTCTCTCTCTCTCTCTCTCTCTCTCTCTCTCTCTCTCTCTCTCTCTCTCTCTCTCTCTCTCTCTCTCTCTCTCTCTCTCTCTCTCTCTCTCTCTCTCTCTCTCTCTCTCTCTCTCTCTCTCTGTCTCTGTCTCTATCTCTGTCTGTCTGTCTCTGTATCTACCGCGTATCTGTCTGTGTACCTCTCTGTATATAAGTAGGCCTATCTGTCTCTGGCTTTCTGTTCATATCCCTATGTCTGTCTCTCTCTTCTCTGTCTCCCGGTGTCACTCTTTGTTTCTCCTTGTGTCTCTGTCTATCTCTGTATCTTTCAGTCCTCCTCTGCCTCCCTGTTTAGCTCTCTGTCTCCCTGCGTATATCTGTGTTTCTCTATGTCTCTGTCTATGTGTGTCTCTGTCTCTCTGGTCGACCAAGAATTGAACCTGAGCTAAGCTTTATTCAGCTGACCATTTTGTCCCTTGACGACACGTCTGACGTGACTAAGCTCGATTTTCTGTCGCTGCTGATGAAGTGCTAAGATTACTACCACGAAACGACCAAAAGGATGCAACAAGACACACAGCCAGACACAGAGACAGACACTGACAAACAGAGACAGATAGAGACAGACAGACGGTCAACACAGACAGACACAGAGACAGAAACAGACAGATAGAGGCAGACAGACAGTCAACACAGACAGACACAGAGACAGAAAGAGACAGACAGGCAGTCAACACAGACAAACAGGCAACATATAGACAGAAATGGCAAGATACACAGACACAGTGACACAGACAGACAAACAGAAAGGCAGATAGGCAGACGTAAACGCATACATACAAACAAGCAGATGGAAGCAGATACAGACAGACAGACAGACAGACAGACAGACAGACAGACAGACAGGAACAAGGACAGAGAACCAGACGAGACAGGCGGACATAAAAACAGACAGACATAAGACAAACAGATATACAGACAGACAGAAGACAGACAGATATAAAGACAGACAGACAGACATGCATGCATACATACATCCCGACAGACAGACAGGAGACATAAGACAGACACACAGGAGTCAGGAGACATAAGACAGACAGACAGGAGAAATAAGACAGAGAGACAGGAGACAGACAGACAGGAGACAGACAGACAGACAGGAGACAGACAGGAGACAGACAGACAGAGAACAAAGGCTGTTTATAGTCTGGCGTGGAACAAAGGCTTTGGTGCCAATCGTCAGAGATTCAATTGCGTCGTCTGCAGTTTATTCATTGGATGACGATTCATTCTGTTGATGGTCGAAGCAGAGACAGGAAGGATTCCAGCCGATGACTACGCTGCTCTGTGGTGGCACCAGTCAGCTACTTATCAATTACACTGGCTGTCTGGCTGCCTGTCTACCTGCTTGTCTGTCTGCCTGCCTGTCTTTCTGAATGTTTGTCTTTCTCTCTGTCTGCCTGCCTGCTTGTATGTCTGCCTGCCTGTCTGCTTGTATGTCTGTTTGTTTGCCAATCTGCTTTGTTTGTTTGCCTGTATGTCTGTCTATCTTTCTGCCTGTCTGTCTGTCTGCCTGCTGGTTTGCGTGTCTATGTGTCTGTATGTTTGTTTTTTGTCTGTATTTATGTCTGCATGTGTGTATGTCTGCCTGTGTTTATGTCTGTCTGTCTGTATGTGTCCTCTATGTTGTGCTGTGATTCAACTGACTAATATCAGTCTCAGTGTATTACACAGGTTACATTAATTACACTGATTACAATGACAATTCTCATTACACTAATTACTATAATTACGCTGATTACATTGAGCACACTAATTGCACGCATTCCATTGATTCCTCTGATTGGACTTATATAACCGTTTACACTTATTACTCTGATTACACTTGTTACATTGATTACACTGATTACGGTTGGTAAATGTGCCGTTGACATGTAATTATTTTTATGTGGAAAAGGCAAATAACGGAGTCCTACTTGGTGTCGTTGGAAGTGATGTTCCACTGAAGGAGCTGACGAAGATAACACCGCCATACAAGGTACGGTTGTGTTGATGGATTTACACCGTCATGGTAAACAGGATGGTTATACTAGGTGGGAATGAGAATGAAAGAGGCAGAGAGTGGTAGAGAGAAAAGAAGCGAGAGGGACAGAGACAGAGGCAGAGACAGAGAGACAGAGAGAGAGAGAGAGACAGAGATAGAGAGAAAAAAAGGAGCGAGAGATAAAGTGCAAGACAAAGAGAGACAGACAGACAGAGAAAGAGAGAAAGAGAAGGAGCGAATATGGAGTGTGAGACAAGGAGGCAGAGAGAAAGACAGACAGACAGACAGACAGACAGACAGAGACAGAGACAGAGACAGAGAGAGAGAGAGAGAGAGAGAGAGAGAGAGAGAGAGAGAGAGAGAGAGAGAGAGAGAGAGAGAGAGAGAGAGAGAGAGAGAGAGGAGCAAGAAACGGAGAAAGAATGCAAGAGAAGAGAGACAAAAATAGAGAAAGAAAGAGACAGGATAGAAAATTATAAGAAAATGAGTGAGAGATAGAGTAAGAAAGAGTGCGACAGTACGTAAGAAGGATGAAAGAGAGAGAGAGACACACACACAGAGTGACAGACAGAGAGACATTGACATAGCGAGAGAGAAAGAGACTGCATATATTCATGAAGGAGTTCATACAGTTCGAAACTATTGGCGTTCGATGTAACTCGCCTGAGCAGTACCTCAAAACATTATTCCCAATGAATGTAGTAGGACTGTAGCGATGAATGCACAATAGTTGACCCATACACAGAAAACAGACTAGAATCCATTGTTCCTGATAGACGTCTTGTCTTTGACCGGCGTTCATTCACAGTTGCCGATCCCTCGATCATCTGGAACTCTCTACCTCCTTATGTTCACAACTCTCCTACTGAGAGACTGTCTTTCGCTCTAAATTGAAAACTTACCGCTTCCAAGCTACTTATGGCTCTTAATGGTTGCACGGCTTCTATGTGCACTTCTGTACTTAGTAAGGAATGCATTATCAAATTACAGTTGTTTTTTTTTATAATAGACAGACAGATTTTCTCTATGCCAGCCTGCTTATTTTTATTCTTAAGCTTATATTCCGCAGGATCTTTACTACTTTGGGTAAAAATAATGGCACAAAAATACATACAGACAGACACAGACAGACAAGCATATACAGACACATAGACTCACAGACAGATATATATATAATATATATATATATATATATATATATATATATATATATATATACTTACATACAAACATGCATACATGCACACACATATATACGAAGATACGAACACACGGACACAGACACTCAGAGATACATATAGTCAGGCAGAGAGTGGGAGTGGCAATAAAGGTCAGTGAGTGCTATAGTATTTATTAATTTGACGCTAAAGCCTCTGATCGTGAGCCGTGAAAACCTGTTTTCTTTCAGCTTGGTGTCAACGGATATTCGTTTGCAATAACGAACAATGGATACGTTTTGTTTCACCCGAGATTCAAGCCACCACTGGTGAGTTCCATCCTGCGTAACAACAATAGCAGCGACAGCAGCAGCAGCAACAACAACAACAACAACAACAATAATAGTAATAATAATAATGATAAATTAATTGACGGTTAATGACTGCTAATTTATTATTGACTACTATTACATGTCGATTATTAATCGTTAAGCAGTAACTACCAACTAATTATAAAGGAGTGGTCGTCTGGAACAGCATTCACTCAGCAAGTTCAAGCTGGGCAAAGGTGCCGCGGAAGGCAACGACATTAAAGCGCTGTATGTTGACTGCTAATCGCTGGAAGAATTTTTCGATGAAGCGATCAAGAATTTGTCAAGTTCCCGATGCTTAAGTTTAGACGTCGCCCCAACTCTGAGGAATTCAAGTCCGCCGTCATTAATGAGGCCCAAGGTCTCGAAGGTAGGTGGCACAAAAAGGTGAGTCGCGAGGAGTCTGTATTTGGCGTTCTTCCTGCCGGCTGCCAGCTCCACCACCGCTCCGGCCGTGGCCGCGGCCGCCTGTAGGTACGAGGGGCCGCTGTGTCCGCTACGGTGACGTCCCAGATGAGGTTGCCACCCCCGCTTATTACTTTTGTTATTATTTTATAACTTTATTAAATTGTTCTGTTCATGCAGCAGGGGAGTCTGGAGAGGCGAGGTTCATATGCCGTGGATCTATCGGAAATAGAACTACTCGACGAAGACTCAAAGGTTGGCCGCCTTCTCTTCTCTCATCTCAACTGCTTCCGTCTCTCCCCTCTCTCTGTCTCTGTCTCTGTCTGTCTCTCTCTGTCTGTCTCTCTATCTCTCTGTGTCTCTTTCTCTCTCTTTGTCGTGTGTTCTATCTATTTCTCTATCTCTTGTTCTGTCTCTGCCTGTCTGTCTGTGTGTCTCTGTCTATGTCTCCCTCGCTATTTATCTGTCTATCTCTGTCTGTCTACCTGTTTCTCTGTTAATTCGAAATTTGAAGTTTTTTGCAGTGGAGATATAGTAGCTAGGTCAGGATAGGAATGGTATGGAAATGAGATGGAAGACTAAAGAAAGATTAGGTAAGATAGGGTAAGTTAAAGAGAAGTTCAGTAAGGTAATTTTAGGTTATGTAAGGTAAGGTAAGTTATGATGAGGTAAAGTTAGGTAATGTAAGATGTGGTTATATAAAGATTCAAACATCATTTTTCCTTTCTTGCTTTCTTTCTTTTTTGTCTTTCTTTTAATCTTTCCATCCTTCCTTCGGGGTTTCATTTCTCTTTTCCCGATTCGTCATTTCTAGACTTTGATTTGAACGCATTCTTCTGCATTCCTGTGCAGCTGAGAAACAGCATGGTAGATCGAATCAAGGGAAAACTGAAACTACCATCTCTCATTCCATTCGATCAATCGGTAAGTTCCGGTAGACAAGGAATCATTACAGAAGTTTTACCGCAATGGTAATGGTAATTGTTAATTTATATAGCGCCACTTCAAGATAGAATCATCAGAGGCGCTTACCGTATGCTGTATGTATAACGTTCATTACTAAGAGCTACTGTGTTTGGCCATCGGATCATACTAATTACTTTTCAGAAGTTGCTATGTCGTAACGAAGGTGATTAGCGTCACCCTTTCTCTTTTATAAATGAGTAGAATTATTATTATTATTATTATTATTATTATTATTATTATTATTATTATTATTATTATTATTATTATTATTATTATTATTATTATTATTATTATTATTATTATTATTATTATTATTATTATTATTATTATTATTATTAAACAGACATTTTTAAAGCATGCAAAGTCACATAGAAATGCGAAACTGAGACGCTGATAGTCACTCAAGTTTTTTAGATTTCATGGCTGCCACGTACGTTGACGTCGACCTTAAGTAGTTTGCAGTGTTTAGCGACATCTTATGGCTGCAAGGCAGTTTACGTCACCCTCCTAATTTCTGCAGGCTTGAGACGGGCACTACCTGTGGCAGAGTTTAAAGAAATACATGATATATATATATATATATATATATATATATATATATATATATATATATATATATATATATATATATAAACGATATCTGGCTGCCATTATTATCCGTTGACATTGACCTTAGCTAAGACTAGTACGACGATGTGTTAGCTAAGTTTAAGCGCGGCTGGGAAAATACATAGCGTTGGTGCAAGGTGTTTTAAAGGTGTCTTAAGTGAGCGTTGCATCATCGACATGTGTTGACCTAGTATTGAACTGAACTTAGTTTGACAAAATCACTTTTAGTAGTTTCTGCCTGTTAACGACGCTGTGTCACAACTAACACGTCAGCGTCGCCCTCCTCCTTGCCCAGGCTTCGGACTGGCACAACCAGAGTAGAAGACAGTGGCGGAGTTAAACGTATTTTTATCGTGTAATGATATTCACTGTATTTTTATTTAATTTAGTTAAATTAAATCTTATCCGCTCAGAAAAATTACCATGTCTTCGAAATGTTCATGCATCCAAACCTCTCACTTCTTTATTCGCCTGGCGTAGGTTTTAAAATTCTGTAAGTTATTTTAACCTTCTTTAAAAGAATTTAAAATTCTTTGAGTTTTTTTAATTATTTAAATTCTTTTGAAATTATAATTCTTTGAATTCGTTAGAAATTCTTTAAATTAATATCATTTCATTTCTGCATAAATAGACAAATAATTCGAAATCGCCAGGTCGAAAGTTTCTAACGCGGCAATTAACGGCTCAGCGCAGTACACCGGCCTATATATTCACAAGCGCTGCGTCAAGTTAGACGGGCTGTTTCGATATGTCTACATTTGAAGAATCGTCAACCTAAACTGCAGATTTCTAAAGCGCTACTCTAAAGCTAAGAGAAGGGAAACCAGCTTATTCACGAGCGCTGCGTCGTATCAGAGGGGTTGTCCATGGATGTCAAGTAAACATCTGAGTCCGCTTGCCTAAGAAACCAGAGAGAGGAGGCAGGGGAACTACGAAGGCGGGTGTTGTAGAGGACGAGTAGGTAGAGGACTGGATGGGTTAGAATTGGAATTTTGAAGAGGTGGGACTTAATTTGAAGTGGAAACCCTCCGGGTGATAAATAGAAGAGCCTGAGGTAGATAGTTGTGGGGTGATTGGCGGTATTGGTGGGGGAAACGGAGGGTTTTTGCCAACTTTCTTTGACTGATTATCTGCTTTTTCGATTAATTATAGAAACGAGGGATAATCCGAGAAAATCACTTTTATTTCACCGATATTGAAGGCACTCCTTTCAGGTGAGATATTGTTTTTATTCTTCTTATTATTATAATTATTATTTTTATTATCAGCAACATCATCTTGATCATCACTTCCTCTGCAACATTCTTCAAGGATTGTCCCAGTCTTAGTTTCGTGTTTTCCGAGTTTAACGACACCTTATGGCCTCTAGGGCCGTTGACCTCGACCTGACCTTATTCACAATTTATTTGCACTTTGGCATGGCAGCGATTATCGATTGAACGAAATTGGTTGTTTATATAAAGTTCGTCAACTGCTATTTCAGGTGTCCAATCACAAGTACTAGTATTTAAGTGTTTCTTCTTCTTTATGTTCTCTGCTCATCAGCAGGTTCGTATGACCAATGACGCCATCGTTCTCTGTCTTGTGCTCTTCTCTTCAGTCCACTGTATCCTTCTTCTTTTGTCATCATCCAGTCTAGTAGCATTGCCCTCGGTCTTCCTCGCGTCTTTTTCCCCTCCATCCTTCCCTCCATGATGTCTCTTAACAGTGTTTCACTCCTTAGGATGTGCCCGATCCATTTTCTTTGTCGTCCGCGTATAGTACTTATGAGTGATCTTTGCTCTTCTACCATTTGCAGGATTTCCTCGTTCGTCCTCCGTTCCGCCCAGCTAACTCTCTCCATTCTGCGCCACACCCACATCTCGAAGGCCTCCAATCTTTTTATGTCGTCCTTCCTCATTGTCCATGTCTCGGAGCCGTACAGAACAACACTCCACACCAGTGTCTTTACCATTCTCTTCTTTAGACTCTTGCTTAAACCTCCTCTCATCAGCTCTCCTCTTTTATAAAATGCATCTTTTCCCATGGATATTCTTCTTTTTATTTCATCGTGGCATCTTGCATCGTCTGTGATCACACTTCCTAGATAGCAAAACTTCTCCACCTGTTCTATTTCTTCTCCGTTTAGTGTGATCTTTATTGTTTGTGGTGTTATACTGCTTCTCTTGCTTATCTTCATTACCTTTGTCTTCTTTACGTTTATTTTCATTTCATATTCCAGCGATACCGTGTTTAGACGATCCATCATCCTTTGTAAGCCCTCCTGGCTAGTTGCCAGCATCGCCTGGTCATCTGCAAATCTCAATGCCTTCACCCTTCTTCCTCCTACCTTTATCCCCTCCTCCATATCCTCTAGCGTTTCTCTTACGATCTCTTCTATATAGATGTTGAATAGGATTGGTGACAGTGGGCATCCTTGTCTTACTCCTCTTCCTATTTTTCCTGGTTCTGAGTACTCTCCATCAACTCTTATTTTTACTCTTTGTCCCATGTATAGATTACCTATCAATCTTCTTTCTCTCCAATCCACCCCTTTTCTTCTCAGTATTCCCATTAGCTTTCTCCAGTCTACTCTGTCGAAAGCTTTTTCATAGTCGACGAAGCAGATATATATGTCTTGGTCATGTTGGATGCTTCTTTCTGCTATTACCCTCAATGCTGCTATCGCATCTCTTGTCCCCTTTCCCTTTCTAAACCCATATTGGTCCTCTCCCAAGCAATTTTCTGTTTCCGCCTTTGTCTGCAGTCTCTTTGTTATAATTCTTAGCAGGATTTTTGATGCATGTGTCAGAAGGCTTATCGTGCGATGGTCTTCGCAATTTGTTGCATTCTGCTTCTTCTGTATTGGTATAACAATTGTCTGCAGGAAGTCCTTTGGCCATTCTCCCGTGTTGTAGATGTCCTGGCATAGCTGCACCACCTCGTTCATTGCCTTCTCTCCAAGATTTCTGAGTATCAAGTGCTTAACGACATCTTATGGCCGCTACGGCCGTTGACGTCGACCTTACTTGCCTAATCATCATTGGTCAGGTGACACTTTTATCTAAACGCAATTGGTTGACCGTTAATATATTGCGTTCTTTTAAAACATTAAAAGGTGTCTTTAGATATTCATGTTTAAATGTAATGCGTCACTTCTTCAATAAACATCTGAAATTATTATTAGTTTTATTATAATTATTATTAGTTAATACTAGAATTATCGATAGAATGTTGTGCTTTTAGTCTGGGAATTTCCCTGCCCGATGGCTACGGTGTGAACGTCGTAGAGGGAAGAAGGCCGCTGCACCTTGTAGGTAAGTTGAGGATTCGATTCCTCGAAGTTTAAGCTCAGCTGCTTGGCTTAGATGCGGATGAATCTTGCGATGGCGATACAGGACCAACAGATTGAGCAACTTGGTGGTGGTGATGATGGTGGTGGTGGTGGTGGGCTGTGGCGGCTTCGGCGGCGTTAGTGGTGCTAGTGGTAGTGGTGTTAGTGATAGTGGTGTTAGTTGTTGTGGTGTTAGTAGTAGTGGTGGTAGTGGTAGTGGTGGTAGTTGTAGTGGTGGTAGTGGTAGTGGTGGTAGTTGTAGTGGTGGTAGTGGTAGTGGTGGTAGTTGTAGTGGTGGTAGTTGTAGTGGTGGTAGTGGTGATTGTCAGCCTGTGGTTGTTGTTGTAGATTTATCGGCTCTTCGGACGGGTGACCTGACGATCGCTCCCTGGTCAGTAAGACAATGGCATTCTTCTCTAACAACCAAACGTTTAAATAATTGACGGTTTTAAATCACTGGATGATGATGACAACGACAATGATGATTAAAATGATAATGCTGATAACATAAATTAGCAGTTTAATAATCGTAAGCTCGAAAGTTTATAAAAGCGCAGCGTAAAATCTAAATGCAGAGCAACAGCTAATTCACGAACGCTCCGTCAAGTCTGAAGGGTCGTCAAAACTCAAAAGATATCGTTTGAAGAACAAAATATGGCTGTCAGAAGACCGGACGGCGATGACAACAGCAATAATAATTATAATTACACTAATTTATAATTACAATAATTATTACAACCGTCGTCGTCGTAGTAGCAGTAGTAGTGGTGGTGGTGATGTTAAAAATAAAATAATGATGATGATGATGATGATGATGATGATGATGATGATGATGATGATGATGATGATGATGATGATGATGATGATGATGATGATGATGATGATGATGATGATGATGATGATGATGATGATGATGATGATGATGATGATGATGATGATGATGATAATATGGTTATAACAGTAAGTTGTTGTGTAGGAATTACTGTAAGATGGCGACGAACGAGTCTCGTCAACATCCGTTCGAAATGCTCATTAAATATCTCAACCTCGGCAAAGACAATCAACCAGCATTCGCTGAACGATGTAAGTATTGTCCACAGTCAGGTCAGTCGGTATTGTTATATTTAAATTAATTTTACAAATGAGAATAAAACGTTCTTTGTAATTATAAGTGTCGTCAAGTCCACAACCGTGGCAGCCACAAGATGTCGCTAAATATAAAAGTGTGGAACTAAGTACTACTAACATAGCGATTGAACGAGATTGTCGATTATATAGACTTGGGCAACTAGGATTTAAAGGTGTCCAATCACAACTATGATATTAGTAATGACATAAAGGGTTTAACGACATCTTGTGGCTGTTGACATCAATTTTTTTTTGTTTTATGTGACGATTGAACGTAATTGGCGTTTATATAGAGTTGTGCAATACGGGCTTAAAGGTGTCCAATCACAACTATGATTATTAGCAATAGCGCAATGCACTGGTTACTTACTTAGTACTTAGTCCTTCCCGTGCAAGTCTGCACATCGGGCAACACATCTCTTCCACTCGTATCTCATCGCCAGCTCCTCGTTCCATAACATCTCCAGGATCTCAAGTCGTCTTTGGTGGTTTCCGGCCAATTCTTCCATGGTCTTCCTCTCTTCCCTCTCCATCCAGAATTCCAGGACATCACTTATTTGGCTATTCTATCATAGGGAGCGACTGTAAAATTAGCAGTAGCACAGATGGGCGCCTTGCAGGCTGCCATACAGTCAAATTCGCTCGTGTTAAACTTGTTATCGTCTGTCACTACTGTGTCACGTAATCATACTACGTAGAGCCGTAGAGCCTACTTGTAAGTTTGAAATTAATAAACGATTATTATTATTATTATTATTATTATTATTATTATTATTATTATTATTATTATTATTATTATTATTATTATTATTATTACAATAGAAACTCCGATGGGGTAGATGAATGGTAACACTCTTGCTCGAAGAACGTTAAAATCTTTGAAGACGCGGCTCGATACCCGTAAGATCCATATAGGTTGACTCAGCCTTCCACTCCCTAGGGGGCAGCTGTAAAATGAGCTGACGCCAAGGAGGCTGCCAAAACGTGTGCTCCATAAGATGTTGATAATTGTACTGTCATAATTATGTTTCAATGTTACCCACTGCGGTTTGTTATTTAGCTTATCAAGTCCGCTTCACTCTTCTCTGTTTGATGAAGTTTTCTATTTCTTCTTGTCCTATCTGGTAAAATTTTGTTTGCGCGCCGTGATACATATAGAATAAATCTTCTCAGTGATGCATAAGTCTTTTCTTTTTTTGCACAGATTAGATACCATTAAAATGCGCTGAATCTGTTCTATATAATTCAACTGCATTTCCGGTCGTTTTAATATTACATTACCATTAAATAATACTATTACTAATAAGCATAGGCTGTGATTGGACACCTTTAAATCGGTGTTCACAACTCTATATAATCGCCAATTTCGTTCAATCGCTACCTGAGATAATGTCCAGGACCAAGAAACTGAGGATTAAACGTAAGGTCGAAGTCAAGGCCACACGATGTTGATTAACACTGACTAATAATTACTAATATCATCGTTGTGATTGGACACCTTTAAATCGGTGTTGCTCAGCTCTATATAATCGCCAATTGCGTTAAATCGCTGGACTGGATAACAATGAGATCAATATGAATTGTGGTTAATGTAAGGTCGATGTCATCATATTTGAAAACCAAAGGAGATTAGTAGATAGAAAAGATTGAATTAAACTCAAAAGATTTTGTTTGCTTGGGTTAATATTAGGCCTACTGATCCAGCTTTGCCAGCAGCTTTGCCAACTGATTGTCATCTGCCTGTGTTATGAGTAGCACGCGCTGATTCTGTGATCCTTATTACGAACTCTGCACCCACCGTCAATATGTAATTCGGAATGTGGGTTACCCTAACCTAGCGGGGCTTGCGCCCCTTTTGGGTCGCCCTTGTTCCATGATCAGTGCTTATTGTTTTAATTTACCTTTTTAATAAATGTAAACAACAGTGAATGTTTCAATGTGAATGTTTTAATGTTTTACATTGTATGATGTTACATGCACTGCTCACGGTACAATAAAGACTGATTTGATTTGATCATGTCAACAGCCACAAGATGTCGTTAAGCGCTGCATGTTATTGCTATTATTCCCTTTGGAATGACCTGCCCCTCTCTCCGTAGCAAGATATTGCTTGGGATCTCGCCCTCTTCTCTCCGCTGCCTAAAGACCTTTCTTTTCCCTCGGGGCTGACACGCTGGGAGCGCCTCTGAATAGTCTATGCTGTGAGCGGCGCTTTATAAATAATCATATAAGATAAGATAAGATAAGATAAGATAAGATTATCATAGGTTGTGATTGGAGTCATTGGACACCTTTAAGTCTCTGTTGCACAACTCCATATAATGGCCAATCGCGTTCAATCACTATGCCCATGTCCATCTCAGAACGAAGACAGTGTGGATAAGGTCGACGTCAACGGCCCTGGCAGCCATAAGGTGTCGTTAAACAATAAAAACTCCAATCGTTTTGCTCTATTAGCTTAACAGAATCTTGCGGCATCAAAAGCCGTTGACGTCGATATGAATTAATTTTCTACATAAAGTTTCATGACCGTCACCTGGAAGTAGTAGTCCCCAGTGTTTAACAACATCTTACGGCTGCCAGGACCGTTGAAGTCGACCTTACCTTACCCTACAGTACATAAAATCATCTGGATCCGGAGTTTAACATCTTATGGCACGCGGCCGTTGACTTCGGATGAATTTTTTTCAACAGTTCTTATTGTTCTTATGGCGGCATAATGGTTAGGTTAGCGACTGTTTTTCGACACTGTCTCATAACAAAGATTATTAGCGTCGTCCTCCTCTTTTTTATCCATTCTTGGGACTGGCACTGTCAGAGTACGAGTGTGTGTGTGCGCGTGTGCGCGTGTGCGCGTGCGCGTGTGCGCGTGTGCGCGTGCGCGTGTGCGCGCGTGCGCGCGCGTGTGCGGGCGTGCGGGCGTGCGTGTGTGTTTCTTGTTTCGGCGTCAATGGTCTTTGCTACCATATAAGAATGATAAGAACAGTTGAATCCACAAATAACCGCTGGAGTAGGAACTCCTTCATGCTTATTCATATAAGTTAAGGTTAACGTCAACGGCAGCCACAAGATGTCGCTAAACACTAGAGGATGGTGGCGTTAATCGTCTTCTGTACGACAAAGCAGCTTAAACAGAATATAACTACTAAAAAGTAGTAGTTCTGACTAAAGGCAACTAGAACAAGCAAGATAATCGACGCAAAACGGCTGTACATGTGACATCCAGAAGATGTAAAACAAATTCTGGAAAAATGCAACGCTCTTTTAAAACACCTCTAAAACATTTCATAAACTATGTATTTTACTTCAACCGCTTTAAAGCTCTAATGTTATTCCCAATCTGTACAAGTTAAAATCGACGTCACGCGCTGACAGCCGTAGGTTGTTGTTAAACAGTTCATATTATTAGGCCTACTAATATCATAGCTTGCGATTAAACACCTTTAAATCGCCTTTGCCCAACTGTATATAAGGCCAATTTCGTTCAATCGCCAGGTTTCACCCAACACGAGATATAAGCAATTATTGTGAATAAGGTAATCTCAACGTCGGAAGATGTTACACACTTAATACTATTATTATCATAGGTTGTTTTTTGGACCAAATATATTTAACAAGAACGTGGTTGGACACCTTTAAATCGCTTTTGTCCAATTCTATATAATCGCCAATATCGTTAAGTCGCTAGGTAATGTTTCTTCTAGTACTAAGAGTGGATAAGGTGAGGTCTACTTCAACTGCCCTGGAAACCACAAATGTCGTTAAAAACTTAATAGTATTACTAATTTCATACGTTGTGGTAGGAATCGATCTTGTAGTAGATTCCAGTATTTAATTACTGGATACCGCATATGGATAAAGGCGGATAGTGACGTTAATCATCTACAAAGCGACTTCAAACAGACTATGACTATTAAAAGTGACTTGTTCTGACTAAAGGCAACTAGGAACAAGCAATATGATCGACGCAAATGGCTGTAACATCCAGAAGATGTTTAAAAAACTGGAAATGCAACGTTCCTTTAAAACACCTCTAAAACTGTTTCGTCCGAAGCTATGTATAATCTTCAACCGCGTTAAACGTTAATCATTCCATCTTATCATCTCATCTAAACAGTTAATAGCGTTAATATTTCTTGCGAATGACAATAGTTGCGAAGT
This sequence comes from Allolobophora icterica, assembly GCA_963556255.1. NCBI lineage: Eukaryota > Metazoa > Annelida > Clitellata > Crassiclitellata > Lumbricidae > Allolobophora > Allolobophora icterica. The sequence goes on along the minus strand of OY744606.1, from coordinate 2,468,752 downwards.
GCTTTTTAATTTGCATCAAAACATTTTACAGCTATGTAGATTATAAATGACATTACATAATTTGCTTTAAATGATGTGACATTATTGATATTGTAAGCTTATGTTTGACACCTTTAAATGGTGTCATTCGGACACTATAAGTTTATCGTTTTCTGTCAATTGCATTTCTGAATTGTCGTCAACGGCCATTGAGGTCATGAGGCGACGTTAAACTGCGGATTAAAAATAATAAACGTTAATCAAGTCAGGAGTAAGTTCAAGTCGTAATCAACGGCCCTGACAGCCACAAGATGTCGTTGCACATTTGATAATGCAAATGATAAACGATAAGCGTCGCCCCTTCCTTTATAAAGGAATGAGGTGACCTTTATCGTCTTCGCTATAATATAAACATAAGCCACCCTTTAGCCGTTTTAACTCTAGTATATCCTTATACCCGGGCGGTGCCAGTCCAAAGCCTGCATAAAGGGGGTTAAGCGAATCATCTTCGCTGTGACACAGTGTCTTTGTAACAGAAACTCAGCTCAAAATCGTCAGCTTGATTTCCAGGGGGGGGGCTATTTTCTTTATACAAGAGATGAGATGAGATGATAAGATGGAATGAAAGTCGACGTCAATCACTGGATGACGTTGAATCCTGAATACTACAAGTGATAAAACAGGAAAACATTTGACATCGAGTTATTGAGTTAACTCAGCTATAATGAGTACACTGACCGTACACTGTCGGTGGAAAGATGAGACGGCGAGGGAGAGGACTGGCCATCCGCCTTCATATGCCGAGGCTAAGAAAATGAAATCGCTACACTTTATTCTCATGGCTGCCTCATCTTCTTCTAATGATGCCTGAAGTTTTTCAGTTCATTACAAAGCAGTTTGGATTTTGTCCGTTCATGTAAATGACTTCCCTTTACAGAATATGTCGAATAAATTACTAAATTACTTACTTGCAGTATAAATTGTTCATCTGAAAGCGTTTGACACAGTTAACAACTGCACCATTGCCAGTCACAAGTCTGGATACGCAGTGGCGGCGCCAGCTAGGCTATACAAATTTCAGCAGGTCGCGTCAGGGTCATGGGAGTTATTCAGCAGGTCGAAGAAATTAATGTTTGAGTTTGACGCATAAAGCAGCATAACCTCAACATAAGCAGCATAACTTAGATAATTATATAAAACGAAGAAAATTATTATTGAATGCTTATGGCCCAATTGTTGTAGCTAGATATATAAAAAACGAAAATTATTATTGAACGCTAATACCCCAATTGTTGTAGCATATTCAAATTTGAAACAATCCAGCAATTAAAACGTTAAACTTGAGCTACTTTACTAATCATTAAAGGTAAAGAGTAAAATAGGCAGGTCACAAGGCAGGTCAAGAGTGAAATAGGCAGGTCAAATGACCTACCGCGACCTATGGTAGCGCCGCCACTGCTCGAAATTTGTTTTAATGTAAGAGTTAATAACTGCACCACTGCCAGTCCCAAGCCTGGATAAAGGAGGAGGGCGACGCTGATAATTTTTTATGACAGCGTCGTTGATCAGGAGCTACCACATATAGGACACAGCTAACCAAGTGCATACTAAACAACAAATCACCTGTCGTTTTTATTAAAACCTTTAATGACCTAATGACTGACTGACAACTGACATTGTTAATGACCTATTCACTCCGCCAATGACGGATTATTATGGCTAATTTTACAAAGGACTTATCGATTGACTAATGGCTGACCTAATTACAAAGCCTGTGACGAGTCTCTCGCTCGAATAGGTGCGCTATATAAATCTGATATTAAATGAATTAATGTGATGCACATAAAAGGCGCTATAGTAAGTGCATTATATATTTCGACATCATTAAGAGGAACAATGAACCTGACAAATGACCGAGGACAATGGAGATATTTGTTCGTACCAATCGCTGCAAAATGGCAGGGCGTCAGGAGCGGATGATGATGATGGTTATTATCAGTATTATTATTATTATTATTTTATTTATTTTTTTTTATTGCCCGAGGTAGGATAATCCCTCAGGCGCCTAGAAGCAATTCCGAAGAATTACTGTGCTACTGGGGCTCGTGGTCCTCGTCCCCGGTGTTGTGCGTGAATGTGCCTCTGAATGCAATTGCATTGTAACGTTGTGTGCAGATTGAAAGGCGCTGGAATAAATGTGCGGTCTCGCGAGGGTCGCCGGTGGCGGTGGTCATCCTACGCCCCAGTTCTGTTAGGAATTCACAGCCTTCTCTATTTATGGGACCCAGTGATTCTAAGGCTATGGGGACGAAGTTGTGCGTTGCCGGAAGGTCTGCGTATTTAGTGATTTTCCGCGAGGCAGCAAGTTCCGCAGCGCTTCCAGGGGTCGTCGACGACATTTGTACGTACGATGCCGCACATGTATGGATGCTGGTAGCGTCCCATGTGATGTATTTACCCTTAGCCCATGGAACGAGCGTCGCTCCGTCTGGTCTTTTGCCGTCGCTGCGAAGGAGGCCTGGCGGTTCTTTGGAGCTGGGAATATCGGCTCTGAGGAGCGCTCTCCAGATGGTGTCATTCATTGCAAAGTGGCGGCTTGCCCTGCCACCCGACTGCCTGCACGCCAGCCCGTGGTGGCCTCCTGGATCCACTGTCTCGCCACACTGGCATTGATGTGGGGCGCACAGCTTTAGGCCAAGGCGGAGACCAATCGCCACTCGGACCGCCTCGTTGCTCAGGCCTAGTCCGCATGACGCAATTGGAACGGTCAGTAGCCAGTCACCGGCGTGTGGCGCTGCCACCGCTCCCAGTCTCGCTCTGTTGAGTGGGTCGCTGTAAGCGGACCAGACCTGCGTCTTGTCAAGATCAATCAGGGGTCTATCCCAGGTCCTCTGTTTAGTGAGAGCTTCCCCATCGCCTACTGGAAATGTCGGTCTGCGAGCTTCTAGGATTTCAAACTCGTATACATCCGTGTTTTTCTCTCGTCCGAGGATGGCCGCTCGCAGTGTCTTGGTCGATGCAGCTGACGCCAAAAAGGCAGAAGATGCCAGCATCGTGACCCGTCTAACTCCGAGTCCGCCATCTCGTATTGGCAGTGTGGCTTGTAGCCACTGATTATCGTTGAGCTTGATGTTTAAAATCCTTTCCAGCCCGTGTCTCATCTGGATGTCGATTGTCTCCAACATGGGGTGGCTCCAGCATGGGGCAGCTCGTAGTAGGTATGTGAGTTTCGGCGCTCCGAAGCATGATCGTAATAGCATGAGCGCACCCTGGGCTTGGAGGCTGGTGAGGTCATTTATCGCCGTCTCGAGTGTGTTGCTGTGGTCATTTAGCGCATCGTCTAGGGTTTTTCCTTTTAACAATGGGGCTCCTAGTAAGGTTAGGGAGCCTCGGTCCACGCGCTGGAATCCTGCGAAGAGGGCCTCATTGCTATCGACGTCCGACAAATACTCGCATTTGTTGCGATTTAGATGTATACCCAGCGATTGCTCCAGCTCAGCTATTGTTGCCAGGTCGCGTTGTATGTTATCCAGGCTGCCTGCCAGTGAGATGTCATCCAAATAGCCCAGTCGGAAATCGGCTTCTAGTGAGCGTAAGACCGGCTGCAGAGGCAGGCAGAAGAGCAAAGGTCCGAGGGGGTCCCCCTGTTGCGGACCCAATTGGGATTGAACCTCGAATGATCCGAACTGGAGGAGAGATGCGGCCGAATATGCCTGATGGGTGAAGGCGTAGAGTTCTGGTATAGTGTCGTGCACTGCCTGGAGCATCACATCTCTGCGCATGGTGTTAAATGCGTTAGCAAAGTCCAGTTTGATGAAGACCTGTTCCGGTGCCATGTCAGACACGAATCCTCTGGCCGCGTGGACTGCGGCTTCACCTCCGCCAGGCGTGGCTATGCCCACCTGGTGGGGCGCGAAGAGAGGCGCCAGCTTGCCAACTGCGTATTTGTTGGCGCATTTTGCCGCGAGTCTCCTCCAGACGTAGCCGATTACAATCGGTCTGAGGCCTCCAGTCTTTTTGGAGAGAGCGATGAGACTACCACCGAACATAAGGCAGCGGACTTCCGGAGGACAGCCACCTCTCAACATTATGTTGACGAACCCTGTCAAGGCTTGACGTAACTCCTCCGATGACTCGCGGTTATTGATTAAATCCAGCAGGTGTTGGGGTCGCATGCCGTCCGGGCCTCCAGAAGATCCCGCGGGAAAGGATCGGATGGCGTCCTCTACCTCCTTCTCCGTAACCTGTAACGGGGAGGTCGCTGCCGCTTCTGGTAGTTGAGCTAAGTTAGCGCTCCATTTGTCGGGAGGGTGCCTTTCCTGCATTGCCGCGAAGGTTTCGTTAGTGGCTCTGACTGGGTAGTCTCGGCTGCAGAGGATCCGTGTGGCGGCTCTTATGTTGCCCTCTTCTAGCTTTGAGTTGACTGCCGCCAAGAGCACCTCTTTTGCGTTCCATCCTTTTCTGTATCCTCCGCCGTCCCACTCCTTCACCATCGCGTCTTCCGTTCGATGGAAGTCATGCCTGTCTAATCGTTTCTTTACTATATTAGCAAGGTTGTGCCTCCGGCCCGCGCGCGGTGGCTGGCCCAGAATGTTTGAAGCAAACCATAGAAGTTGGCGCCAGGGCTCTACCTTCTCAGGTTTCTCACAGATGGATTGCAGAATGGCCGTGAGGGCTTTAGAGCACGCAAAACGGGCTGTGTATATTAGTGTGTATATTAGTTTAGGAGTTATTATTATTATTATTATTATTATTATTATTATTATCATTATTACTATTATTATTATTATTATTATTATTATTATTATTATTATTATTATTATTATTATTATTATTATTATTATTATTATTATTATTATTATTATTATTATTATTACTATTATTATTATTATTATTATTATTACTATTATTATTATCAGTATTATTATTATTATTATTATTATTATTATTATTATTATTATTATTATTATTATTATTATTATTATTATTATGACTTTATTATTATAATTGATCTGAAACTGTTATATTTCTTTGATTGCGGGAAGCGTTTTGGTGAAAGAACCGCTGAAAGCCACAGCATTGAACCGCTGGACAGTCACCGACAGTTGTTGAAACAGGAAACTGGTCTCCCGGGCTTCGCCTGTGATCTGAGTGAGGTGGCGGCCAATGTCTGCGATGAGGGCAAGGCCACTGCTGTTAATGGGGCCAAGCGTTTCCATGGCCAGCGGGACGAAGAAATGAGTATGAAGGAGCGCGTTGTATTTTGCGTTCTTTCTGCTGTCAGCAAGTTCGGCAGCCGCTCCGGCTTGAATGGCTGTAGCGGGTAAGTAAGATGCCGCGAGCGTGTCCACAACTGTGGCGTCCCACACCAGACTCCGACCCGCCCTCCATGGAACGAGGGTAATGCCGTCCGGTTTCTTGCCATCCGTACGGAAAAGGCCTTGTGGTTCTTTGACTGCCGGAAAACCAGCTTTTGTTAGGTTGCGGCAGACCAGGTCGTTATGGGCGGCATGGCGGGCCAATCGACCGAAGCCAAGAGTACATGACAGGCCGTGTGTGCCTCTAGCAGTGACCAATGCACCACAGGCGCATGTGTGGGGTTCGCAGATGTTAGCTCCCAAACGTAGGCCAACCGCCACTCTGATCGCTTCGTCGCTCATCCTTAGACCGCAAGATGTAATCGGCAAGCAGTGAAGCCAGTCGCTGGCGTGTTGGGCGGAAACGGCTCTCAGTCGGGCCTGTGCTTCCGTCTCCGTTAGTACGCTATTTATCTCCTGGAGCAACTGTTGAAGGAGCGGTCTGTCCCATTTGGATTGGATATGTATTGGGAAGTCGTCAGCTATTGTAATGCCTGTTTCCGCTTGCCACAGCAAAGCTGACGTCGCGAAGTGCAAGTCGGGCTGGAGAGCGATCCCATCAAGGACGTTGGACTGGAGAGCGAGGGTGCCCGCGGCTGATGCCAAAAAGGCGGGTAGTGCCAGCGACGACACCCTTCGTATGCCCAGACCGCCCAAGTCGATAGGTAGAGTGGTCTGCAGCCATTGAGGTTCGGTGAAGGTGATGTTAAGAATGTCTTCCAGACCTTTCCGCAGGATACGGTCGTAGTCTGTCATTCGGGGGTCATTCGTACATGGCGTGCAGCGGAGTGTGTATATTAGTTTAGGAGTGCCTAGAGAGCTTCTTAGAATTAGCAGAGCGTCTTGCCGCGTTATTAAACATAGTCTGTTTAAAGCCCTGTCCAACTCCTTCACCCGGGTTTCTAGGGCGGTCTGAAGGGCAAGTTCTGTGGAAAGCGGTGCTCCTAAGAGCATTGCCGATTCCGGGGCCGTGCGCGTAAATTGGCTGAAAGCGTCTTGTTGGAACTGTTCGTGGTCACCTGCTATCAATTCGCATTTTGCTTTGTTGAAGCTTAGGCCCAGGTCTGCACATTCGGTCTCCAGAAGTGAAATGTCCGTCGCCACCGTATCCGCCGGCCCTCCTAGGGAGATGTCGTCGAGATAGCCAAAGGCTAGAGGTGAGGTTAGTTTAAGCAGGGCTGGTTGTAGCAGGAGGCAAAAAAGAAGAGGACCTAAAGGATCGCCCTGTTGTGGGCCGACTCTGGATTGAATGATGTAGTTGCCGAATTTGTGCTGAGACGTCTCCGCGTAAGCTAGATGGCAGTATGGTGCGAGCTCAGGCAATAAGTCGTTGATGGAGGTTAGCATGCGATCTCGGTAGAGGCTGTTGAAGGCGTTTGAAATGTCCAGCTTTACGATGATAGCGTCGGGCTCAAGGGCCGATAGAAAACGGCGCGTTGCGTGGACTGCAGCCTCCGCGCCTCCGGTTACTGCGACACCCAGTTGTCTTGGTGAGAGGTAAGACACGAGTTTAGGCAAAGCGTATGAGTTGGCCCCTTTGGAGGCCAGTCTGCGCCATAGGTATCCTATTACAATTGGCCGCAGTCCGCCTGATTTCTTGCGTAGGGCAAAGAGCGTGCCGCCAAAAAGAATCGGTCTGATCTCCTGTGGGCAACTTCCTGTCATCAGTATGTTGACGAAAGCCGTGATGGCTGAGATGAGAGCTGGACCAGCATCTGTTGATTTGGCCATCTCCAGGAGATGTTGAGGTCGAAGACCGTCCGGGCCACCTGAGGAACTCGCCGGAAATGTGCGGATCAGATTTCGCATTTCCGTCTCAGTGATCTGGATTGGTTGAGTCGTGGGCAGCGGAGGAGCTGAAGAACGATCCGGAGGGGGAGACGGATGTCGCGCTTGTAGTTCCGCAAATGTCTGGTCGCAGATTAGGGCCGGAGTTTCGGTCGAGCAGAGTATCTTTGCAGCTGCTTTGATGTTCCCGTCTTCAAGCTTAGCCGAGACCGCCGCCGCGATGGACTGGGCCTCGTTGAGAGATTTCCCACTCTTCAATTCGTGTGGACGTTGCTGGTCCGTTCCAAAAATTTCGTCAGCCTTTGTGTGCCATTGATTGAAGAACTCAGAAATCCGTTTTTTAATGGAGGAAGTGAGGTTGTGGCGTTTACCTCCATGTCTTGGTTGCTCCAATATGGTGGCACCGAAGCTCAGTAGGCATCTCCAGTTGTCCAGCTGTGTGGGGTCTGATATCAGCCGGTTGATAACGTTGGTTAGAAGTGTGCATGCACTCGTTCTGGCTCCTTTCGGTATGTGTCTAATTATTATTATAATTATTATTATTATTACTATTATTATTATTATTATTATTACTATTATTATTATCAGTATTATTATTATTATTATCAGTATTATTATTATTATTATTATTATTATTATTATTATTATTATTATTATTATTATTATTATTATTATTATTATTATTATTATTATTATTATTATTATTATTATTGTACACTACATAGCCTGATATGGCATGTGATGATGTCGGTCTGGTCCTGCTGCAGGTGATCAGGAGTTGATCGAGCATCTTCTGTTTGATGCGGAGGCGACACGTGGTGCTCTGGCCAGTTGGATGAAGGAGAACCACGATGGAACACTCAACGACAGCACTTCAAAGAGGTAGACAGCTTATGCTATGTATGTATGTGTGGTATGTATGTATGTGTGTTTATATTTGTTACATATATGTAATTATGTATGTATGCATAATATGTATGTATGTACATGTTTTATGTATACATGTATGCTTATATGTATGTATGCATAATATGTATGTAGGTATTAGGGCTG